>JAWDHC010000170.1:0-64010 GCA_036172615.1 Curvularia verruculosa | reverse complement strand
TACAACGTGCGGCAGAAAATGGCCACGAACCTATAGTGCGACTGCTGCTCGAGCATGGGGCGGACGCCAACGCAACAGGAGGATACTATGGGAGTGCACTACAACGTGCGGCAGCAAATGGCCACGAACCTATAGTGCGACTGCTGCTCGAGCACGGGGCCAGCAAACGCGTAAGAAGTGCAAAGGCTAAGCGTATGTTGAGTTTCTGGAAATTCATTTGATATAATATATGAATGAAATACGAATAATTAAGTGGGCAACATTGTAGCAGTAACCACTAGTGTCACTTTTAGAGGACACGTGAGAGTACCTATAGGTGCAATGATATATGTCGAAAGCAATGATCTAAATCAGATTTCTCGGTCACTACTCAAGAAAGTACAGAGCATGCTATCTACAAAAACCCACGCAAACGAACGGCAGCATCATAAGACGCTGGCTTGGCGGAGAGGGCGTGCGATAGCCTGGGCTTGATTGATCCTGCGGCTGCAGCAAAGCTGGACTTCGTTTCTGCCGAGGAGGCGTTGAGTAAAACGACTGAGCTCATTGAGCATGACAGCATTCCGTCACGGTATGGTGGGTCCTTTGATTTTGAGCATGGCGCGTCGCCCGTGCTTGACGAGGCGCTCAGCGCAGCTCTGACGTGGCCTGGGAACGGAGCTAAGCAACTGCCTGTCGGGCCAGTGAAGTGGGTGTGGGGTGAAGAAGGAAGACAGTGCCTTGTGGCTGTGGGGACAGAAAAAACGAGTAGAGAGGCGGGAGCACGTTGCAGTTATGGAAGGGAAATAAGATTCATACTATGGGAATGAAATGATGGAATCCAAATAATGCGACGTACGATTGAAGTATATCTATGAAATCATACATGGGGTTTAACCTCGCCTGTGGATCACTGCAAATCCTTGCTGTGAATCATAGTGGGGGCCGGAAAAGTGGATTTATGGCCAACGACGCTATTACCTGCCTTAGTGTTGATGCCGATCAATCCCAGCCAGCGGTGTCTGTTTGGCATTCTACAGTCGCTGTAGATGTAGAAAGAGGAGTCATGAAGAATAGAAAGAGCTATATAATTGAAAAAAAAACCACCGCGTCTGTCGATATATCATTCACAATGTCTGTCCATGTGGGTAGCAATACTGGTGTTACATTACTTCTATACCTGCTACTCTATACTTCCAACCTCTGCAACAACGCCCTCAAGATCCAATTCTCTCTGCCTGTTTCCTTCTCCATCTCCTCTACACCCGCGTACGTCTCCCCTTGTAGTCTCTTCAGCGTCTCCTGTGTGTATTCCATGCTCCCCGCCAATCTAAGCTGCTCAAGCACAAGCCGCTTCTCCTCATCCGATAGATATCCAGCATCTCGCCTCCTTTGAAGCAGCTCACGCAGATGACTATCACGGGGACAGGAGTTCAAAGCGTGGACGAGCGGGAAGGAGAACTTCCCCTCGTCCAAATCCTCACAGAAGCCCTTTTGCGCACTGTACTCTGACGACTGGAGGTTCTGGTAATCATCACGGATCTGGAACTGTATGCCAATCAGTCGTACGAGGTTTTCAATGTTGTCATGTAGATAAATGTGTGGCGAGCCATTGTAGGTATCTTGGCTCGCTGCAGCGCCATTCGCAAGGAGCAAGCGCGCCAACAACTGGAACAGGCCGCCCGTTTTCTTCCTCACCATGTCTATGTATTCAGGTTCAGACGGGCAGATGCCATGGTGTGTCCAGTAGAGATCGTAGCTTTGGCCAATGTGCAGTTCTGCAAGCTGCTCGAGCACGATTTCTGTATTCTTGGAGGATAGTGCGCTGAGCTGCTGAGCTTCAGCCATAGCTTGCAGAATCTCGTAGCAACCCGAGTTGATTGTTTGGGCGGTGCCAAATAATGTGTGTGTTGCTGGATGGCCGCGTCGAAGATCGGAGCCGTCTTCGATACCGTCGAGCATGAGGGATGCGGCATGGAGACGGCTCCCTAGCGACTTAATACGCGACACAATGGGCTCGGGGACGTCGACCCAGATGTTGAGCGCGTCGATAAAGGTATCTCTTACACCTTTGGAGGGGAGCGAAGTGATGTAATCAAAGGGTGCCTGGACGTGCCTCGCATCTAAATGTGCATTGTGGGTATTACTAGCGGGATTTTGCTTGGTTTCCGAACCTATGGAGTAGGAAGATGCAGAAGAAGCTGTAGACTCAGAGTCATCTACCGATGAAACGTCGTCGCTGGAGACTGTCACGAAAGTCTCGGTTGAGGATCGCCTGGAGTGTCCATCATGAGGAACCGATGTATTTGAGCCGTCAGTGTCTCGTTCTTCATTGCTCTGAATGCTCAGTGAGGCATAGTAATCGATTCCCAGTGCTTTGAGCGACTCTGCCGTCAATAGATCCTCAATACCCGCATTGGGATCATATCTGTGTTCCGGATGATACCGCGGACAATTCAAGCTCCAGACGACATTCCCACTAACTTGGTAGGCCAGAGCTTCCAAATATCTATCCAGCTTCTCCGATAGTGGTGCATGGGCGCGCCGATATTCTAAGCATTTCTCTAGAAACTGCTCTTCATACCGCCTTGTGGCCTGCTTGGTCATCTCTTTTGCAGCGTTACTATCCACGTTACGCCATTGCATGTGCAGCCAGACAGAGTTCGTAAGTGTTTTTTCTCCCGACTCTTGGAACTCGACGTACTCGCGGTCAAACGAGAAGTAGTCATTAGCCAGCCCAAGAGCTGCGTAGCATGGTTTGCGAATAGACTCGAGCTGTGCGTCCTCTTCTTCACTTAGCGTCATGCCCATGCCAAATAGTAGCATGGCTTCCACAAAACTATATTCGGCTTGTCAGAAACATGTGCCCGGATAAGCAACTCAGTAAGGAGATGTACTCACGGCGCTCCCGTGTCAACGATGCGGAAGTCCACATAATCATCTAGCGAAGCAAACTGCTTGTCCTTGTCGCACAAAGTCGTGCTAATCATCTCTTGCCACACGCGTTTGATTCGTTCCGTACATGCCTTATCGACCGAAGCGAGCTGAGTCATCATCTTTGCTTGAATTTGTGTCTTACCCAATGCTGGATTCGTATTTTTCCACTCTTGCTTCTCGCGGGGATCGGTACACGGCTATCATTGTCAGGAAATGCACAACTTGGGCCAAGATATTTAGGGTTTTGCGTACTGTATCAGGCTGCTCGAGCTCAATCATGTTGTCATATAGGAACGCATCTACAACCGGGTAAGCAATTTGCTACCAGAGCGAGATAAGTGATAGAAAGAATCTCGCAACAGGTTATGGAAAATAGGTTAGACACTTACACTCGAGCACGTAGGCGATGAGCCGTAGCCGCTCCGGCTTGCAAAGAGGAAGAACGACAGCCGAAAAGTTTCCATTAGTGGGATTGCATCCGCCAAACTGGCCAACAGGCCCAATGTACTTGATCCAGTCTGATCTCGCTTCACGGCATCCAGCATTAGCCTCTGCTTCATACTTGTGTCGTCTTAATGTGTAGTTTGAGCAGAGGCCATGTGTGTCGTATTGGGAGATGGGGACAATGTAAGAAGTTGTGTCTGAGATTTGTGGCATCATATTAATTGTTCTGTGTGGAGTCATACTCTGAGAACCAACATTGCAAACAATGACTCTGAAGAAGCTCTCTATATACGCCTACCAGTGCCACATACGTAGAGACGGTTCAGACTGACTCCCTACACAACGACACGTCCGCAATCATTTCCCTCAGCATCATAATTAAATCATCCTCTTCATGTATTACGTTCTACGAGGGTGTATGGTGGGATTTACTCTGTGGAGACGGAATTCTGTAGCGGTAGTTCCTGTGGGTTGCCTATGCTCGATTGCTTAGAATAGCGCTGTACCGATTGAGCAATCGATTAGCCTCTGCCCTCGCTGTGACGCAACATCCAAAAACAAAAACGTCTACCAAAAGTCGAATCGTAACACGAGATAGTTTGGAGAAGTTTGAGAGTGACAGACACATGACGTTTATGTTGTTCAATACCAGTTTTCAGCGACACGCGTAGCATTGCGGCTCCACATACCCTTTTTCTTCTTCTTCGATTGGAAATTTGGCCCCACAGCGAGTCAGATTCCAGCGCTACGGACTAGATACGGTCTGAAGTTACTTCTTATGGACTCCGCGGACCGCCTTTACGACAGTTTTGGGCAGCAGTGGAGTAGCAGCACCTCACTGATCGACTAGACTTGTTTCCTTTCCAAGGTCTTTCACAAATTTTATTCTGCAGCGTATCGGCTTTGACACTTTGACCAGTCTAGTCAATCCCTGGAGCCTTGTTGAACCAATCTCAAGAAAATATCGCTCTGGGCGATCCTGATCGGTTGACATTGGGGTGTCGCGCAGTACAGCCTCTCGGAAGATTTACCCGAAGGGTCCGAGTAAGGGAAAGGTTGATGTATCTGAGTTCCCTAGCGTCGGACATGACGTTGTAAAGCCACATTCCTGTTTGGATCGAACAGAGGATCTGAGATCTTCCGGCCTGCGTCGATCATTTTGAAGACAAGGTACGGTGGTCCAGTTTTGATTTTCCATCTCCGATCTGAGGAAAGACTTCACAGTACTGTGGTTGCTTTAAAGATGATGCTAGTGTGAGGTGACTCCTGTGAGATTGTTTGTGAGAGATTTGGCCGATAGGGATAAGAATATCGAAATAGTTTTCAGACGAATTCCTAAGAAGCCCCCAAGGGGTCCGACAAGAATTATATATACTACCCGTACCTTGAGCACCTCTGTTCCCAGCGGTCTCCAATGAGGTCCCAAGGGTTGGCCTCTGGACTTATGTCAGAGTCGTGTGACAGATTCACGACAGCAAAAAGAGCTACTGTTGCTTAAAAACAACTAAATCTCTTTATGCAAATCTCACTCCGCCTCTATTCCCAAACCACTTTTCATAAAATTCTCTTCTGACTATCCATTTAGTTACATTAAACCCAAAATATAATTTCCAAGTTCCCTATTCCTAGCCTCTACCACTTCTCTTTACTTTCCCGTTAAATCTTTATACTTTAAATGGTTGTTGGTGTTGCAGTTTAGGACATAACCGGCACCCGTACTCATTCACACCCTTATACCCGCGGATGCCATAGCCTCGGCTCTCGCTTGCCGTGCGGCTGATAACTAAAAACGCCCCATGTCGGCATCACTTTTAGTAACCGATGTGCCAAGTCTGAACCAAAAAGTTTATACACTACAACAACAACTAGTTATATGCTACGTCTATGTAATCCTCGGTATGGTACTAGGTCATTAACATCACAGCTTGTCATAATTCAACCCCAACTCATGCTTCGTCGTCTCCTGCCACACTCTCATATCTTCCGCTGTCTCCTCCGCCGCTGCGTTGATAGCGCATCTTGGGAACTTCGTAGAGCCTGGTGTAATTTACTCTGTCGCCGTTCAATCGAGCATACCCGCTCTCTTTGGAACCAAATATCGGACTTGCATCGCACCAAAAGTCTTTGCAATTGGTGACAATGCCGCGTGAAAAAGGATTGCCTTGTCTTTGGCGGCGTGTTTGCGGGCCCTGGCTACCGTGGATTGCAATTGTCACAAAAGTGTCAATTCCAAGCAGGCGCTTCCACTGATCCCAGATGGAGGATTTGGGTTGTGGACGACGGGGCGCGTCGCCAGTGTCTTGACCAGATCCAAAGCCGTTTGTTGGCGCGCTGCCGCCGGCAACGGACTGACTTGTGTCGCCAGTTGTGACAAATGAGTTGATAGCATCGGCAGTTGTGTGGTTGTGCAGATGTCCTCGCATGCTCTCATACGTAGTGAGATTGCGGGCGATTTGCAAAAGCTGGACACAGAGCAGCATCGTGACCCATGTTAATTGGAAGGCTGCCCAAATAGACAGCACGATTGTAAACGGATCCTTGTTAAGAACCTTGCATAGATCTGGCGAGATTATGACGCATTCTGGTACGGTTTTCGGTGCCTCGCGGATCTCCAGGTCTTTAACCGTTAGCAATATCCGTGACTGGATGGAAACAATGTACTTACAAGCCAGTACTAGCCTGATAAAGCAAACAATGCCCGCCTCTAATGACAGTACATAAAGTACAAAGTGTCGGTGGTTGTTATTCGCGACGCAATTATTCACCCATGGACAGTGGCTGTTACAGTCAACCTCTGTCTTACGCAAAATGCAACTTCAACACTTACTGATCACTCTTGGCCACACAGCGCTCGCATCGCTTGCAGTGCTTGCTACGCAAAGGCTTGCGCACCATACAGTTTACGCAGAAATGGTGTTCATCAAACTGGCGCAGCTCCATAAGCTCGTCGATGACAGCCTTGGAGGCGCTTCTGCTTGCTGATTTGGGTACAAAACCAGGATCGCTAGTCATGGTGAACAAGTAAAAGTACGCTGTGAGGCCGTAAAACAGCGCGAACAAGAAATTGAGAAAGAAATTCGTCCGTATTGTCCCTTTTCTCATTAGTCAAACAACGGCTGGTTGGAAGGAGGCGACTTACATGGGAGAACCGTAGTGATCCAACGAAACCCAACCCAGAAGAGTGTACCGGCAAAGATGCCTGCCAAAAAGGGCTGTAGACTGGTAAGTAGCGAACTGGATATGTTTTCGTACCTGACTCACAGTATGATGAATGGATCTCATGTTGGACGGGGCCCACTTTAACAACTTTTGTGCACCCCATTGCATGCCGTACGAAACAATTAACGCTAGAGGTATACCAACAAAGGCAGAGTAATGGCTGATCAGATACAAAGCAAAGAATAGAATGACAGACGGCCAGAAAAAGATGAAGCGATTGAGAAACCATCGGGTATCCTTGATACCAGGGATGGGAAACTGTTTGGGATTCCCATCGCGGTCAAAGCCAGCTTCAGACAGGGCGCGATGCCATTGCCGTGTAGTGTTCATTTCCTGCGCCGTGACCGCTGGCGTCTTCCCATCATTGTTCTTGGCGAATCGGTCCGCCCCGTACTCGAGCAGTTTCTGGATCGACCCTTGGCTGCCTTTGACGAGCGCCCAATGCAAGGCTGTAAAGCCTTGGTCGTCTGTTGCGTATACATTTGCGCCCCATCGGAGAAACAAGTCGACGCAAGACGGATAGCCCTTGTATGCGGCCCACATGAGTGGAGTGTGGCTCTGCGAATCGGGGATATCAACGGGGATGTCTTGGTGGAGGAGTAGGACAAGCTGGTAGACGTTGCCATCGAGGGTCGCGCTGTGTAGGAGATTGAAGCCTTGGTCGTCGGTGAGGAGCGGGTCGGCGCCGTGATCGAGGAGAAGATTGACGACGTAGTAGTTGCAGCGCTTAGCAGCCCATAACACAGGCGTTGCGACAGCATCGCCGCCCTTTGCATTGATGGGCGCGCCGGCTTGGATAAGGAAGTGGCAGAGAGCGTAGTGATTGTTGATGGCTGCCCACTGTCGGACTGTTAGCCATGAATCCCAAAAGACATTGATCCAAGTCTACCCACATGGAGCGGCGTTATGCCTTGCTCATCCTTGTATGTCGCATCGAACTTGCCGCTGTCGAACAACTTCTGGATTGCGCCGATTTCGCCCAGACGCGCCAGCTGCATCAAGTCTTCCTCGACTGGCAAGGCTGGCTTCTTGTCTGTCATTTGATCTAGTTCGTGGTCCCCAACGGCATCTTCATTGTTGGTCGAGGGCGTTGCCGCAGCCATGTCAGGCGTTCGCGTGAGGCTGCGAGGGCGATGCGGAGAGGTAGCGACACCTCCGGTGGAACTGTAGAGGCGCTAAAGGCGTTGGATGACGAGCAAAAGTGGACAGTAAACTAGCGATTTGTACTATGCATGTCACCACATGCTTGGAAAAAGGAATGAAGAGTTTAGGGGCGCCTATGGGTTGTGACACTTTGCAGACGCGGAATATGCGGGACTTCACGATTCCCGCTCGCCGGTCATGGAGCCCCGGCACGCATCCTTGCATCTGCCAACGCAATTTGTGGCGGTGCCGCGCAAGCCTCACCAACCGAGTTCCAACGGCTGATCCACACCAATAACACACAACCCACGGCCACAATCCAACAAGACGCATTGGACGCCACAAAAAATTTCTAATTGCCTGTTGTTGTATTTCCCTAGCCCCAACTCTGTCCTATGCCAGCATTGCCTGAAACTCGCTGCCCTCCTTGAGCATAACATCCGCTCTGCCCGCCTTTACCAGCTTACCGTTACCGAGCACCACGCAGTAGTCGGCCGCCTTGACCGCTTCCAGACGATGCGCAATCGTAATCACCGTGCTGCTCTTCATTTCCTCTCTCAAGACACTCTGAATGCGCTGCGCAGTCTCAAAGTCGATGCTTGCCGTTGCCTCGTCCATGATCAGAATTGGCGACCTCCTTAGCATAGCCCTGGCGAGTCCGACAAGCTGCCGCTGTCCTTGTGAAAGGCCTTTGCCGCCCCCTTCAATGTTCGTGGTTAGATTCCATGAGTACTGTTCCCCACCAATTTTTTCGAGGACCGAGAGGCACGAGGCGTCGGAATACTCGGACAGTGGGTCGAGGTTCTTGCGCATGGTGCCGGGGAAGAGCACAGGCTCTTGCGCGAGAAACGTGACGCGACTGCGGAGGGCCTGCTTCTTAACAGTCGAGATGTCGATGCCATCTATGAAGATCCTGCCATTCTCAGCCGCAATGGTCGCTAAAAGACTCAGAGCAAGAGTCGATTTGCCAGACCCCGTGCGCCCAATTACCGCCGTGTTGGATCCTGCGGGAATCTTGAGCGTGATGTTTCGCAGTGCTGGTTCAAGGTTTTCTGCATAGCGGATTGTCACGTCATCGAATTCGATATCACCGCTGTAGGTCGGCCAATGTGCAGGCGGTTCGACAACACCAGGCGTTTCCATTTCGATGTCCAGGAGCTCAACCACACGCTCCACACTCGTGAAGTCCATTTCTAGATTTCCGTAGATTCTGCACATCCATTCGGTATACAGGACAAACTTGCCCGCCGTGATAAGCACAAAGGCAGTGAGCCCAGGGCTGATGCCTGTGTATACAGCAATGAGCGTCATAATGAGAGTGGAGCTGGCTGACATGACACTGAAGCGTAGAGCTAGCCATGCTTGTAGAGACCAGTAAAAATGGTCGTTCTTTTGGAAATTGTCGACGACTTCAATGACACGGGCTTGAAAACGATGTTGTGCTTTGAACGCTCGCACAGTAGTCAGTCCCTCGACGAGTGCACCAAAGTTGCTCATCAAAGGAGAGAGCGAGACCATCTGCTTTGTGTTAGTACAGTGCCCTTGGTTGATGCTCCCCGCAATGATGCTTACCTCGAGGCGTCTCAAGCTTTGTGATGTGGGCAAAAAGCGGAAAAAATAATACACGAACCCACAGCAGAGCAACACGCCAAACGCCAGAAATGCTGGCGTAGAAGACAGGATGATGACGATGCAGCTCGCCCACCCAATCATCTGCCAGGCAAAACTCATGAATGCCACACTCAGATCTCCATCGATGGTATTCATGTCGCTTGTTAATCTGTTCATCAATCGTCCCACGGGAGTAACATCGTAGAATCGGAATGTTGCATGAGCCACGCGCTGTACAGTTTCCTTGAAGATGGTCTTTGCAGCATGGTACCCAACACCGAACATGATTAGGTTCGTCCACCAAAAGAGTAGGGCTGATCCAGATACAAACAAGAAGAACGTCCAGAGCCACGGGTCGACATTCTCGGTTGCTGGTGGCAAGAAGTCAAAGAGTCCATGATGCTTTGTATCGTCGTAGCTTTCACCCCAGGACTTCAAGAACCACACTTGAGCGACATCAAGAACACGGAAAAAAGCCATGACGAAGATGGCTATCGACCACCATCGGAGTGTGCCTGCTTTGAGGTAGCGCCAGTAAACACCCCACTTGACGCCGCCTTTCGCGCGATGCTCGTCTTCGATGAACTTATCTGGAACAGCCGCTGATTGCTCTTCTTCGCGCTTCTTCGCCTCTTCCTCGGATTCCGCCTCATTGGTATGCGTTCGCTTCAGACCGGCTGCATCCTCATCTTGCGTGGGTTCATGAATCGTTGCGCGGCCATGTTCCAGTTGAACCCATTGCTTTGCGATGCCATGGCAGAGCTCTGTTCGATGTGTAACAAGAACCGTTGTTCGACCTTGGAGTAAGGGCCCAGCCAACAATTTCGCAACAATGAACTCTGCTGTTTGGTGATCTAGGGCTGACAGCGGATCGTCCAGTAGCAATACTTTTGCATTGCTGTACACCGCTCTGGCCAACGCTACACGAGCCTTTTGCCCACCAGACAAGCCGATGCCGTTCTCACCAATGTTTGATAGGTCACCATGCTTGAGCTCCGCCATGTCAGGTAGGAGGGCACATGCTTCCAGCGTTCGCTTGTAGCGCTCTAAATCATAGGGGGATGAGAAAAGTATGTTGTCACGGATGCTCATGCTCTGGAGCCAGGGTGTCTGGGCACAGTATGCAACCATTTGGTCAGGCCGTACAAGCTCACCAGCTGTTGTGTCCAGCTCACCAAGCAAGGCTTGCAACAAGGCTGTTTTTCCTGCGGCTACTTCTCCGTACACGACAGTCAGTCCGGGAGGAAAGGCTAGTGTTATCTCAGAGAGCACATTATGGTTCACCCCTGGCCATGCAAATGATGCTTGATGCAGACTGAGGTCGGCAGATCCCTCAGGTGTTAATCCAGTCTCTTCTTTGTCAGGTTCGGCCATGAAATCTTCGATACGGCCCATTGCAACGTACGCATTTAGCAAGGTCGTAATCAGTTGAGGCAACTCTCGGAGGTAGCTTTCCAGTTGGTTGAACAAGTCAATTGCAGGGAAAATGAGGTCGATGCGCAGATCTTGCCCAACCATCTTAGTGAATGCGTAGAATGCAACGGCCGGGAAGAGTCCGGAACCAAATCGTAACATAAAAGCCAGTGAAGTAACTAGGACGATGTTGGCGATACGCAAATGCAGCTCCTTCTCACGGGACTCAAGAATTCCCTCAAGCCATGCCTCTTGCCATCCGTACCAACGCAGGTGTCGTATTGACTCGATAAACTGGTTAGTTCGCTGAATCTTCTCATCTGTCGCTGATCGGCGCTTCTTCTCAAAGTGAACTTGTAGACGAGCAATAACAATATTGAACAATTGTGATGCGCCCAAGGCCAGCACACCCAACAGACATGCCCAGCCTAGCATGCGCCAGATGAGTATAGTTGCGAATATCGCACCAGCAGGCTTAGTAAAGATATTGGAAAACTCCCAGAAGCGTTGTGCAATCTCGTATGCATCGCTACGCATCAAGTTTAATATCTTTCCCATCGATGCGGGATCAGTCTCTTCCTTTGTTGCTTTTTTAGTGTTTTTCTTTGAAGATGATCGAATCGCAGCAAGCAATGTCTGTTTCCAGTTTTGTGTGGGTGGCCTCGATGTTCCGTTCTCAGTCGATTGCTCTCCGTTGGCTTCTTCGCGCGCTTCATCAACACTGTCGTCGGCATTCTGATCCTTTTTCTCATCCTGTTTTGCACCCAAGATCTTTCTATGCAGAGTTTTCTCGTATAGCATCGTGATGAGTTCACCTCTACATCTTTCGTATGCGCGCCTTTGGTACCACAAAGTGAAAACATTGAGTTGGGCAGAAGCCAAGCGCAAAGCCAAGATAATACAGGCATATATGACGGTTGCTCGATTATTGTGGAGTTCCATTGAGGCAAGAACACGTTGAAGAAATATGGGCGTGAGGAGAGCTAACCACTGTCAGTTTTGCGGCTCACCTGGAGAGGTAGAGTCCAAGACTTACTTGCACACAAATGTGCCAGGTCGAAGAAGGTTGTACGCAGCAGGTCCATACCATTTGCTACAAAAATCTTTTTGGTCACTGATCCGCTGAGTTTTCTGAATGCATCGTGCAATCTGGCATGCTTAAATTCCCAGCCAAGGTCCCAAGTATCACTGTCTTCCATTTGGTGAGTTTTACCTATTTTGATCAATGGCTCCATCCATGACACTGTCATGTATTGCCAAGGGGTCAAGTTGTCTTCGGGTGTACGTTGTTGGATTGTCGGGATGGAATATACGGTACTGATGTCCTTGTTTGGCAACATTGGATCCCGCAAGGGCATATTGAGCACGGTGATGATTGCCAGAAAAGATGCCACAGGTGCAACAATCCACGGAAGGTCGCTCGCCACAAAGGGGGTTTGTTTGTGCGACAACATAACTAGTTGCTCGAACACCAGGCCAGTAAAAAGAATAAGCAAAGACAAAGAAGCAGTCCTTGGTCGCTCTACTAAAAGAATAGCAACTATGACAGCCTAGAGCCCGTTAGCTACACTCTATCGAGACAATCTGAAGCTGTGCGTACCCATGCGATAGCTGGATATATCGCCATCGGCTGATGGAGAGGAAGAAACACATGGGTGATCTGGAAGGTAAAACCAATTGACGCTACAACCAGAAGTCCAATGGTTGCATTCCAGGGCCTCTGGGTTGGCGTGAATTCAAACTCATCTATCTTCTCTCTCGTTTCTTGGATAAAAGGCTTCATCCATCTTGGCCAGTATGCATTCGTTACTCGGAGTGAGTATCTCAACAAGACCAAGGCCGCGAGTATGGCTGGGATGGTTGAGATGTAAGGTAACGCGCATGGTGTAAACCTAGCAGCTTCTATATTCTAATGATGGTGTCAACGGATATTGAAAGCAGTGGCATGGCCAATTTACTCACCCAGATGCGATGGCAACGCGAGATTGGTTGTGTATCTGAAAAGGATAGCTTTGGCGAGATTGGAGTCTGTAGTGACGCCATGTTTGTTTGTTGCCTGGCTGCCCCCGAACAAGCGTGCAACAGCTGCTATTTGGACAGCACCTCCTTCCACCTGAACCCTAAGCCACAGTCGATTGAATGGGCAATGGTGAGCATGTAGATGGAGATTCGGATAGCTTTACTAGGCACCAATGAACAGAGCTCCGGAGATAAAACGGATGTCGGTGAAGATGTCAGCGAATGTCCCGGAAGGTTCATACTAGGCCAGACTGGGGCCTTGCTAGTGTGCTAGCGTACCCCACAATCTCAACGTCTATTCTCTGTACTGCCTGTGAGGAGGCGGTGGTTTGTATGTGCACTGCATCGTTATGGCTCGGTCTTCTAACCTCTTTGCCTTCGTCTAATGCGTCGGCATATGCTGTGCAAGTTTGGTTATTCAGAAGAAATGTCTACGAAGAAAGTATGTAGGGGGGATACGGATAGCATCAGGTGTATCTACTTTGCGCCCAGTCCATGTCACAGTATGACATCTGCGTCAACTTTTATTCTTCTAAAGAATGAGCTCAAGCAGGAAAAAACGTCCAGCCGCCTAGAATCAGCATTGTCAGAACGCTGCGTCTAACAGCACGGCTTCCGCGCGTCAAGCTGCCAAGCATCGCCAAGAAGCGTAATATATGAACGTTACACAGAACCCCTACTGCGCAGTAGGCTCGTATTGCCTCCAGCCTCAGTCCTTTTCGGCCTCGTGCCGTCCCCTTCTCAGGTGTATGCCCGTGTCTGCTCCAATCACATTTGCAACATCCTATCTATCGTTCGATGTCGCTGCCTTGCTCATGAACACATGGTACACTGAGTGCCGCACCAAGGCACTGCTTGCATGGTTGCTCGAGGCCACAGCTTGTATTTTGGGGGCTAAAATCAGCCTTGCGTTTACTGAACCCTTCACTCGAGTCAATCCACTTACCCAGGGAGCGGGTTCGGCCGTGTCATTCCCACTTTTATCCCTCCTTCGAGTGTAGAGATGCTGCTCACCGTAACTAAAGCTTTTGTGAACTCATCAATCTCTCACGAGAGCCTTGACTCAAATTCTTGTTCACTCCTCGGAGACTAGGTTACTAACGCAATGGTCCTGTTCATTGTGTCTCGCTCGACTAGTGTTCAATGACCCCTACAACAACCCGGCCGTGCAGTTCTTGGAAGGATGCGAAGTGAAGCACACGAAACAAGCAAGCCACAGGGGAGATGATCCATCACCGACAAACGTTCAGCATTGCCACACCTGCGCCTCGCAGGGAGCAACCGTCATTACTTCGCAGTCGCTAAAATTAGGCAGATGGTATTACATACTTATACTCGGGACCCATCACTAGGAACTCTTCCCAGAACCAAAAAATCCAATTACTACTTCTCCATCTACTCTTTACATACCCTCTACTAAGATGTTTCCGGGTTGTTTTCCGTCATCTCCTTCGTCTGCTGAGCCAGCATCAGACCTCTTTGCAACTCGGTCAGACGCAGATGATCGTGTCGCTGAGCGACAACTTCCTTTGTTTGGAAAGACTTCTAAAGTCAATATACGACGAAATAATGGGCATTTAACGGAAGAGTCTCCAATAAAACCCCGGGGTACCTCGGGATCTTTTCGGACTCGATCATCACCCAACCTTGCTCAAGAAAACGATTCAATAATCATCAGTGATGATGAGCAAAATGATGAGACTCCGAAAGCCCCTCAACCAGAAATGCACGACAAAGGAGCACACTCATCGCCTTTTACATCATACGTACCTGCCTCAGCGCAAGGCACACTATGGGATGCACTCACCAAACCTTTGGAGGGACAAAAGGTGGGCAAGATATATATTTACCGAGATCCAGACAGTACAGAGTCGGTTTACAAAATTGGAATGACCACGAAAACCGTTTTCGGACGAATGAAACAGCATGAAGCCTGCTGCAAGTTTATACCCTATGTTGTTCATTCGTCACATGGCACTATCGAGCATTGTCTTCGGCTGGAGAAACTGATAGCATGGGATCTAGGAAATCATCGTATGCTCCGCGCTTGTAACAACCGAATCAACGGGCATGATGAATGGTTTGCTGTCGAAGAAAGGATGGCAATCAAGACTACAATACAATGGGAGGACTTCATGCGCAACGAAAAGCCATACAATGCAAACGGAAAACTGAGTATTGTTTGGACATACCTGTTTCAAAAGCGATCCGAAGAGGCGGATCGAGTACGCGAATTGTGCGATGAGGGTCGACATGACCAATGGGCAACAATATTTGCGTCACCCACGTACAAAGACTACGCCTATGCGTTTCGCTCACACGCTAGCTCAGAGTTCCGGCGCTTCTGCGGCTGGAAAAGGGAATCCTACTGGCAAATTGTAACGATCATCTATGGCCTGTGGCTGCTGGCGTTGACTCGCAACATGGTGGCTTTCTATGCACTCGTCGTCGTCCTCAGTTGTGCTGGTATAAACCTTCTACCAAAATCGGCGGATGAGCAAAAACAGTGCAAAGGGGGGAGCACTCCTGCTAAGAAAAACACTGTAAGAATCCCTGGCTGAAAAGACTAAGATGCTTTTCTCGAGCTATTTCATCGCTAACATTTGCTAGCCCACCAAGAACAAAGACCAGTAGGCCGACAATAAGGTCTTTGGTGTCGGGCTGAACGACGTCGCTCTTATTTTCGGTTATTCTTCGCTTCGTTCATATGCTAATCCGCTTAGCAAGTATATTTTGTATAACTAGTGATATTTTTCATCAGGCGTTTTATATCAATAGACCATGCCATTTACGAATTCAACCTCATTCAGCTTCACTACAAGTCCTTTGTGATACACGACTGTACTCGTACTTTGCCACCAAGACCTCAGAAGACAACGTTATAACCCATTCCAATCAACTCAATCCAATGGTCAGCCGTCATGAGCACTTCATATCTCGGGTATACGCTAAGAGCATGTTTTTAAGAAACAACATCAAAACTGATTAAATTTGCGTCAATATTTAAAGCTTGGGCTTGGAAACGATGAGCGCGTTTCCATTCTGCAGCGCCTTTACACCATCCGATACAAGCTCGTCAACAATCTCCTTTGCTGTCTTCTTGTCGTTGACAACAGCAGCGACCTTGCCCATGAGGAACGGCCTGGCGTTGTCCATGGTGTCGTCGTCAATGTCGTCGCCCATCTTCTCCAAGTCGTGCTCGACGGGTATTATGCCCTTGCTTGTGAGCTCCTTGATCTCGCTCTGCCTGTTCTCTTCCCAGTCGTTGACGTAGGGGTTGTTGCGGATACGGAGCGGACGGCCGGTGAAGATGATTGTGCGGATGTTGTCATCCCAGCTGGCGGTGCGGACGGCTTCCTGGTGGACCTTGGGTGCGCCGGCCTCCTCGCAGAGGATGAAGCGCGTTCCTACCCACACACCGGTTGCGCCGAATGTGAGCATGGCAGCGAGGGACTCGCCGCTGAAGATACCACCAGCAGCGACGATTTGGACCTGCTCGCCGGTCAAAGGCGACTTGTGGCCCTGGACCATCTTGACGGCGGCTGGGATGAAGACAGATGTGGGTGTGTCTCCAGTGTGGCCTCCACCCTCGCCTCCCTGTGCGCAGATGATGTCGACACCGATGTCAAGGCACTTTTGGATGTGCTTGGGGTGTCCGACCATGTTCATGTACAGAACACCGGCCTTGTGGAGCTTCTCGACGACGTGCTTTGGGGGCACACCGACGGCGGAAACGAAGAGCTTTGCGCCAGACTCGATGATGACGTCGATGAGCTCGTTAAGCTTGCCCTTTGTGTAGTCATAGCTGTTTGTTGATTAATTTACGGTCTTCTCGAGCGACATGAGACGGTTGCGACTCACTTGGTCTTGCGGGCGTTGCCTCCAACCTGAGGAAGAAGAAGGTCGATACCGAACGGCGCATTCTTGTCGTTCAGGTATCCCTTCAGCTCGGCGATCTGCTCGCGGAGCATGTCTGGTGTGTATCCGAGACCACCAATGACACCGAGACCTCCGGCATTTGTGACGGCGGCAGCGAGCTTAGGTCCAGCAGCCACGTTCATACCGGCAAGTATGACGGGGTGCTGGATCTTGAGCAGATCAGTGAGCTTGGTGCGGATTTGCTCTGTCATGTGTTAGCCATGGATACACGTGATGGAAGACTACAAAGAAGTACGTACGTGGAGAAGCCATGGTTGCGACGGCGATGATGTGTGACTAGGACGAGAAGAAGGGCAAGTCCAGACTATATACTTCCGCAGGTTAGATCAAGTGAGGGAGGCGAGGAGTTGGCTGGGAACTTATGGGGTGAGGACTCCACCCTGTTGGCGCTCTGAAGACCGAGCCGTGAACCGAGGCACGCAGAACTGACACGCGGAGACCGCTAGCCATTTGCAGCATTAGCGCTGTCCGGGGAAGTTTGAGACTAGCACCGCCGTCAGACAGTAGATGGTGATTTGTGATCGACTGCGTCACACGCGAATATGCTCACCAACGCCCCGCGCATGGTAAAGCCGAGGGCGATATCTTCAGGCCTCGCTCACCGCGCAGCCAAGCCGCCTGTAGGATTCAGATGTATATCAATTCGAGCTGTAGAAAATTTTCGGACACTGCACAGCAAGCGTCAGGCCCTGGGGCTTGTATCCCATGTCCAGAATGGATACACTCGGCATTGGTTCCGAGAGTCGCAAAAATGGGGTCAACGAAGCATTTCCGGTATGCATGAAGAAAAGCGCGTTAAGAAGCGGAATGTCTTCATCGCCCTGGGAAGCAACATGGGTGATAGGACAGCCATGATTGAACAAGCGTGCAAAGAGATGGAGTCGACTAGGAAAATACGCATCGTACGAACGAGCAGTCTATGGGAGAGCAAGGCCATGTACGTGCTAGACCAGGACAATTTTGTAAACGGTGCCTGCGAGGTATGCTCGGCCCTCGTTTTGTTATGACACGGAATTAATCCATGTAGATAGAGACAACACTCTCCCCCATTGAGCTTCTAGATGAGCTGCAGGCCGTTGAGAAAAGAATGGGTCGTGTCAAGATCGTTGACAAAGGTCCTCGAAACATTGACCTCGATATTCTGTTGTTCGACGAAACCAAGTACTCGGATAAAAGATTGCAGATTCCCCATCCTTTGATGTTTGAGAGAGAATTCGTCCTACGGCCATTGTCTGAGTAAGCTATGGCTGTCAGTATCGACGCTCTGAGCTGACCGTTTTCCCAGACTCATACCACAGAGCAAATTACTACATTTCCCATATCGGGACTCCATCGAGCAGCGTCTGAAAGAACTGCCAGAGTCCGAAGTGCCATTGGTCCCAATAGTGCCACTCTCGTCAGATCTATCTCCCGTTTCATATTCGCAAGCTGGTCAAGGCACCCGAATCATGTCCATTCTCAATATCACTCCAGATTCATTCTCAGATGGAGGCGTAAACTACAACCTCGACGAGAACACACTGGCTCAAACCATCCGATCTAAAATCGCAGCTGGCGCCACCATCATTGACGTAGGGGGGCAATCCACCCGACCAGGCGCAAAGCAAGTCTCTGAAGAAGAAGAACTCGCACGTGTTCTCCCCGCCGTAAAACTCATCCGCTCCATCCCAGAAGCCCAGAACATTGCCATCAGCGTCGACACGTACCGCGCACATGTTGCAGAAAAGGCCATCGAAGCCGGCGCCCACATGATCAACGATGTCAGCGCTGGCACCATGGACTCCGCCATGCTCGCCACCATGGCACGTCTCGGCTGCACCGTCTGCCTCATGCACATGCGCGGTACCCCGGAAACCATGAACTCCCCCGAGATGACCCACTACCCAGACGGCATCGTCGAAACCGTCGGCCGCGAGCTTCTTGAGCGTGTCCACGCCGCCCAAGAAGCCGGCGTGCGCCGCTGGCGCATCGTTCTAGACCCAGGCATTGGCTTCGCAAAGACGCTCGACCAGAACCTCGAACTCCTCCGCTGCCAAGCCCAACTCGCACAGTACCCTGGCTTGGAAGGCATGCCGTGGCTCGTGGGGACGAGTCGCAAGGCATTCATTGGCAGGATCACGGGTGTAAAAGAGGCGAACGAACGTGTTTGGGGCACCGCAGTTGCCGTCTCGGCAGCGATACAGGGTGGTGCGGATATACTCCGGGTACACGACGTCAAGGAGATGACGCAGGTTGCGCGGATGGCGGATGCACTATGGAGAAAAAAGACAAATTCCGTGCAAGAGTAGTATGCTGTATCGGCTTTCGAGACATACACGGAGAAAATGGCCACATGTTGCATTTTATCCAAGTGGCTGGAAATACACTGCGGATGCAGTATGTGGAGCTTATCTGCCCCCAAGGTCGAGTCTGTATAGTACATCTTACGAGCTGAATGAAAAACAAAGCGCAATATAGTGCTAGGAATAGCTTATGTGATCGACCGTATGGCAGGTCAATTCAACGCAATGTTCGACACTCAAAATATACATACTTCATCCCTTTTTTTCCTTCTCTGATCTCTGCTTTGTCAATTTTTTTTTTCACAGCCATAGAGTCAAGATACACATCACTAACAACACCTTTTCCAAGACACAATATGCATGCAAACCACAAGACACTTGTTCGATATAAGAAATGGTAAATGCTATAAAATTACATATTCACACGCTAGATACCAAGAACAATATTTAGAAAAAGATTATCCTTCACAATTCCCTTTTGCTCTTTACTTTTTTTACAACTTGCTACCACCACCCATCAACTCAGCACCAGCACCGCTGATAGCCAGCTTGCCCGTCTCCTTGACCTTGGTCTGGAACAAGACGGTGTTGCCGACCTTCCACATCTCTGTGATGAGGGTCTGGCCAGGCAGCACGACACCTGCGAAGCGGACCTTGATGTTCTTGAAGGGACCGTAGGTTTGCAGGACGTGCTTACCGGAGACACCAAAGCTGCACAGGCCGTGGAGAATAGGGGTGGGGAATCCACCGACCTTGCTGAACTCGGGGTCAATGTGGAGGGGGTTGAGATCGCCAGAGAGACGGTAGATAGCGGCCTGCTCCTCTGTTGTGCGCTCCTCAACGACGGCATCTGGGGCGCGCTTGGGAGGAGAGTGGACCTTGGTTGCTGCACCGCGGTCACTGCCCTTCTTAGGGCCACCAAAGTTGCCTGAGCCACGGATGAAGACCGTGCTCTCGTTGTAGAAGATTTCCTCGCCAGTCTTTGCGTCTTTGGTCACACTGCCGTATACGACGAGACCAGCAGCACCCTTGTCAACAACCTCGACCAGCTTTGGTACAGCGATGAGGTTGGCTTCGGTGGGAATAGGGAACTTGCGGATCTCAAGGTATTGCTCTCCGTGAAGAAGCATACGAGGGTCGAAGTTGGGGACGATCTCATCGAAGGTGAAGGGAGGCTCGGCGTTGAAGGGAGGAATGACACCAAAGGTGGGGATGACTTGGAAGTTCTCGTGGCCCTCATAGACGAATGGGAGATCAGTGCGCTTCGCGCCGATTCCAAGGTCTGTCACCGTTAGTCAGAATTTGTTCTGTTTAAGTATTCAGGTGCAAGCAAAACTTACTGTAAAGAATAACGTCGCGCTCAGTGTAGTTGAACGGAGTGCCTTCAGCCTTGGCAGCCAAAGCCTTCTTCTGGGCCTCGAGAATCTCCTCGTTGCTCTTAGAAGACTTCTTTTCCTTCTTGCCCTTGCTGGTGTTCTCCATGTTTGCCATGATGGACTTGAGTCCACTGGCATTGTCGAAGGGGTGGTCAGCACGGCCATCATCGAAGTTGATGATACGCGACCACTGTGAGAGAACAGCCTCGGGGGTAAGCTTAACATCGATTGGGAAGCCATGACCGCCACTGCGTTGCCACCTAGTGGCAGCAAACCAGCCAGAGCCCATCTCGTACAGGCCACCGGTTGGCTCAGGAGCCTTGTCAGAGACGAGCAGGATGACAAGGGGAGCATTGTAGTCAGGCTTGAGAGCCTGGACAACCTCCTCTGGCATGATGGTGCGGGTCATTTGGGTACCAGCGTTGGGAGCAACAGTGTTGACAAAGATGTTGTTCTTCTTGCCCTCAAGAGCGAGAGACTTGGAGAAGCCGAGAATACCGCACTTGGCGGAGGCGTAATTGGCCTGACCAAAGTTTCCGTAGATACCGCTGGTAGATGTGGTGTTGAGGATACGGCCATACTTTTGCTTGAGCATGTAAGGCCAGGCAGCCTTGGTGCAGGAGTAGGTGCCGAAAAGGTGGACCTTGTGGATGATGTCCCACTGCTCGTCGGTCATGTTTGTGAAAGCCTTGTCCCGGAGAATACCAGCATTGTTGATCAAAATGTCAATGCGGCCGTACTTCTCAATGGCAGTCTTGATGACAGCCTCACCGTCCTGGACATCTGCCTTGTTGCCAACAGCCTCTCCACCAAGTTTCTGGATCTCTTGAACAGTGATGTCGGGGTTGACGAGATCGTTGACCACAACCTTGGCACCACGCTTCGCCAGCTGCAAGCAGTAGATACGGCCGAGACCGGCACCTCCACCAGTGACCAAGGCAACCTTGCCCTTGAAGTCAAGCGGCTCACCCTTGGGGTTGGGTGGAAGCTGGTTGGCCTGCTCAAGCAGCTCAAGCGCATTGGCAGGGCCTTGAGGGTGCTCAGGCTTGGAGAAGTCTACGACGTCCTTCCACTTGGTAGCAAGAGCCTCGGGTGTGAGAGTTTCATCAGCCTTGAGCAGAGCACCGCTTGCTCGCTCCCAGCGGAGCTTGGCAACGTGTCCAGCTCCAGCTTCGAAGATGGAACCAGTCTCGGTGGAAGACTTGTGTGTGAGGACAGCGACAATGGGAACAACCCACTCGGGCTTCATCTTCTCAAGAACATCTGGGGGCATGACGGTCTCGGTCATTCGACTGGCGGCGATTGGGGCGATAACATTGCAAAGAATGTTGTACTTGAAACCTTCCTTTGCGAGGGTCTCGGTGAAGCCAACGAGGGCGAGCTTAGCAGCTGCGGGAATTAGTTCTTCGTTTTTTTTTTGCTATGTTTCGGATTCGAGCTTACCAGAGTAGTTGGTCTGTCCGAAGGATCCGAACAGACCAGCCGCTGACGCGGTGCTGATCACTCGTCCGTACTTTTGTTTCCTGAAGTATGGCCATGCAGCACGCGCGCACTTGTAGGCTCCGTAGACGTGGACCTTGTAGATCAGGTCCCAGTCAGCCTGCTTCATGTTCTTGAAGCTGATATCGCGCAGGATACCAGCGTTGTTAATGAGAACATCGATGCGGCCAAAGGCATCGATGGCCGTCTTGATGATGGCCTCTCCATTCTCGACAGAGTCGTAGTTTGCAACCGCTTTGCCGCCTGCGCTGCGGATCTGCTCAACAACCTTGTCTGCGGCCTATTATATTGGAATTAGCCATCGCTCAGTTGTGTGCTCGTAGGCGCGAAGCTGCGTAAAGTGGAAAACATACCGCGGAACCCTTGCCCTCTCCCTTGAAGCTACCGCCGAGGTCGTTTACCACGACGTTGGCGCCGCGGCTTCCGTAGAAGATGGCATACTCACGGCCCAAGCCACCACCAGCGCCAGTGACGACGACGGTCTGGCCGTCGTATCGCAGCTCTTGAGCAGACATGGTTTGTGTGTGAATGTGTATTGATGCAAGCTTTGTGCAGGTGCTACCTCTTTGGTCGCGTCTGAAGCTGTGTCGCGACTGTAGAATGCTCAGGTGATGCAAGAAAGAACGTGACAAAGTCAAATGGGTATCAGCAAAGACCCCAGGATATCAAGGTAGGAAATGAGGAAGATGCGGGATGAGAGGGGAGGATGTTAAGAGTTATAGGATCAGTCAATGTCTAGTCGTTCTTACGGCCATGTCTCATGAAAGCAGCCGAGCTGCTGGCGATGACGATTTACCTCGGCCCCAGCGGCAGTTGGTCATGTGTGGGGATCTGCGCACCGTGCGTCTTTGCATTTTCACATGTCCTTGAGCCTGCCTCGAGGTGTTCTACGCTACTGCTGGCAAATTCCGGGGTATCATATGATAATTACAATGGCTGTGTCTCGTCCTATCTGGGGTCTCCAGACGTTGGGATGAACCGCGGATGGCCCCTGACCGTTGAGGCTCAGTGAAGCTATGCAAACACGTGACTTTAGAGTGATCACGACACGACACGTGATACAGCCAAACATATACCACACTCACTGTTTGGTGAGATTTAGAGGGCTGGATTGACATATCCAAACAAGAGTTGCAACATTTGTCGTCAGCGTTACCCAGGCATGACCCTGAAGCTTGCTGCAATCCGAGACTCGGTTGTAGAAGACCGGCAACCCCTAATCACCACTTATTGTTAGGAGCTGGTGAATTGTATTCATTATAAGGCATAATGCTCCAAAAAAGGGGGGGACAACGTATGTATTTATCTTCTTCTTGTATAACTAGCCAAGCAGATGCGAACTTTGTTCGGTGCTGGTCCCCTCCGTGTACGATGGGCACATCCCGCGCCTTGGGTCTGCAGTAGTCAAGGTTGAATGACACAGATACCAATCAATGGCCAAGGAATATCTTGATTGAACAGTAACGTGGAAGGAGAAGGATGCTCGAGCAGAATGCTGTTAGTCTGGCTAGCATTCAAGTAATGCCGAAGAAGATACCGAGCCGTCCTCTTACCGCCACCGCCTCATTCTTCACGTTCCGATATTCAGTTGTCACTCAGCGTAGTCATCCTTAGGTTTTTCTCACCGAAGATGTGTGTCCGTTTGGCTTCCATGGTAGGGTGTTCCAAGTATGCTCGTGGTGTTTTCGAGTTCCCTAAGTTTCTGACCCCAGTATGGACGCACTCCAGCAAGGAGAAAAAAGGGCATCAAGCATCATGAACGTAAAGCTGCAATGCCAGCAGAGATATGCACGGACCATAAAAGTTGTCGGAACAAACTCCTCCGTTTCAGAATCGAATATGGAGTGTCTGCACCAGAGTTGCGACTATGGCAAATGCAGATCGGCGTAGCACGCAAGGACCCACTAGAGAGGTATTCTAGGGGTTCCACTGGGGCAAAGGAGACCAGAGTTGGAAGAGGAGACTGTTTCCTGTTTACGAGTCCAAAAGATCATGAAGACTTTTTTTTCTCCTTGTGCCAACTTTACCGATCCCTTCATTCACCATTCTCTTGTGTCAATGCAGGAATTCTGTACACGCATTAAGATGCATCATGCACAGTATACCTGTTTGATACAAGAAAAGCGACATTTGTGGACCTGTCTACCTCTGATTAGCGTATGCAGTATTTTCTGTCGGATCCAATAGACTCGCTTCGCCCACCCTACATACGAAAATCAATGCTGTTAGCTGACCATTCAATGACAAAAGCTCTACCTTACGAATTTGGAAGAAACTGCCCCATAGATATTCCAGTAGTGTATGCAGCAGCCCGGCATCAGGCTAAAAGGGGCTGGCCATCCAAGGATCAGCTGAGTCGATATCCGGAATTGATGCCGCAAAGGATTCCCGTGGTGTGTCACGTACGGTGCTGAATGATGCTGGTAAACGTCAATTGATGCAGTCTTTATGCCAATCGTGTATCGTCCTTTCCTTTGAATATCCATGAACATGGTGGCGTGACTGCTTTGGTGTGGTAGGCTTGTACCGGGGCCATGTCAACGGTGTCATTGTTGACAAGACGGTCAGCGGGCGGGGCTATCCGCCCGCCTGATGCATGCACCACGTGCTAGTCAATGGTCAAAATTGATGCGTTAGCGTGGGGTTGTTCTTTGTTTACATACGGTGAAAGCTGGGCAGGAGGTTTGATAACTACGGGCCCCCAACGTTCCAATGACACAGCGAAACAACAGACCAGAAGCGCGGATCCTTGCGGTCATGACGATTTTCAAAGGCTGTAGCGGCTCTTCTCCCTTCTGGGGAGGATTGCTGAACACGAGCGCAAGACACCCGCCCGTCCGGTGATGCATCCTGCCGAAGACAGGGATGATTCCCAACGATGGTGTAATGTCATCATGCAACGGTTGACGAGGCCCAACTGATCTGGGTTTCTCGAAGGTGTGTCCAGTCTCGTATGCCAATGGAATTCAGTCTTGTTCTTGAATGTCAAATCCCGGCATAATACTGAGAGATTAGTGCGACACAACAGGAGAACGAGATTTGTAACCCGGGTTCCGTCTCGTGTCTCTCACGTGCCGTCGCTCCTGTGATTGGAAAGTGTATGTCCTTGCAGAGCTTAGCGATCGCTGTGCTTTACAGCGGCAGACTAGTTCCTAGAGGAGCAGATACACCGCGTAGATCCTTTGTGTCAGGGGTGTTGGAGCTGCATTGTTCGTCCTTTGCGCGTCCGTACTCTACGTATGCCTGCGGCCACCTGGTCAGCATCCCTTGGTGACGTTGCCAGTTGCCACGATATCGGGTAATTTTGCACTTGTGCCGAGTCTGTCGCCAACTCACAGCGGTAAGCAGATCGCGGAGGGTGTAGTGTCCATTTGGTCGGTTCATCATCGACGCAAGCATTGGGTTCCTTCTGTTGCTTACTGTAACTTGTTCAACATCGCCCTGTCACCTAGACGAACTGTGCTACAATCGACTCCGGCCTCCTCGGGTTGTTCAAGCTGTTAATCCTGCCTAACAAATATTAACCATGAGTGACGACACGGAGAGAGTAAGCGTCCACGGCCGAATTTTCCAGAAGATATCCCTAGACGAAAAAATCTATTTCGCGCCCATAGCCATCGACGACCGCGAGGAGAGCAGACTGACGGCTCAGCATGATCTCATCTCCAGACTCTTGGGTAACAGATTGTTTTCCCGCCAGATACCAGTAAAAGAACCTCAGGCAATACTAGAATGTGGTTATGGTGGGGGAGACTGGGCCGTCCAGTGTGCCGATGAGTTTGAGGATTGCGAGGTACGTGTGCTGTTGTATGCTGACCGTCATCTTGACGAATGATGGGTCGACTGTAGCAAGACCCGCCAACTTACGAGCAGCGAGATTGACAATTTCAGGTCACCGCTATCGACATATTTCCCATGTGAGTGAGCGACATGTAGAAGGCTGAGGGGCCAATAGACTCTAAGCTGATTCTTGTTGCGTTCAGGCAGGTTCCAGATCAACCCGAGAACTTGGAGCTGATCGGCCACAACCTCAATGACCCGCTCCGCGACCCGGAAATATTCAAGGCAAATCAATACGACTTCATCCACTCGCGGTTCATATCTCCAGGAGTCCAAATCGGAAGATGGTCGAGATACATTAGAGACTTGAAGCTGCTGCTTCGACCCGGTGGATGGGTTCAACTCATGGAGTACCTACCCATCATCCAGTCGCACAACGGCCGTCTTACGGATGATTCGGCAGTCAGAAGATGGTGGCAGTCTTACCAAGCTGCAATGGCCAGAATGGATCGAGATCCCAGAATAGGTCGTCGGCTATACCAACTCTTAGTCGAGAATCGGTATCGAGATGTAGCAGTGGATATCAAGCAGCTCCACATAGGCGGCTGGTCGACGGGTAAGTTTCTCTCATCTAACACCCCATCCAAACACACCCATCAGCACCTACATGCTTTACAAAACGGTAACATACTGTCCACGGAGTAGCACTGTGCTACAGGCAGGGAGAGATATGGTATCCGCGTGAAGAGATGTTGACACTAGCCACAGATCCAGTCAGAGCTAGTATGGGAGAAGATGCTGTCTGTGTAGGTAGTCGGACTCGCACAAGTAATGAGCCATGAACTAATACCGCATAGTTTGTTGGTGATCTCCTCGAGTCGATTGGAGTTTGGCCATTTACTTCGGAGCTCGGCTGGACAGCTGCACAGTTTGACGCTCTCATGGAGGAGGTCCGTACAGAGCTCCGAAACGTTGAATTGAAGTTATACATTGAGATGTGGGTGACAAAGTGATGCTGCGATATCAGGGTGACTAATTGTATTCTAGATATATCGGGCGCGGGCGGAAGAGCACTGGATGATGCGGCTTGGAGGCCTTCTAAGGCGTACGGGTAGTGCATTGCATGGCGCATCTCGCATAAGCAGCGATCCTTGGGTATATGTATATTTTTTTGGCATAGAGAAGCAACCATGTAACCGTAGTGGGACGACGAGGAGGTTCTAGTGTTGTTCGTAGCTGTTAACAGGCTAGTTCCGATTGATTTGGTCCCTTCGGTTGGTGCATAGCGACTCGGTGTAGGTGCCGGCGGAGGAGACGGAAAAGGCTGTGGTTCAGGATGCTTTTTCTGGGAAGCACAGATACATGGGGACGAAGAGGCAAGGCGGGGTGAAGAAGACGAAGAAGGAGAAGAAGGAGAAGAAGGAGAAGAAGGAGAAGAAGGAGAAGAAGCTAGAGGGAGACCAACGGTCCAAGTCAAGTGTAAGGAAGGGACGACGGGCACATGCAGAAGCCGCTCCAACACCAGCAGCACCACCTACGTCAACCGAGCACAGCGTGTCCTCCCCTTATGTGCTCATCTTCTGGGCCCGGGGGTTGATTGGCAGTGCTGGCATTTCACAAGCCTCTGGCCCGACAGCTTGGTACCGAAAAACCGTCTTATGGGGCGCTCTCCTGGTTCATCCTTCACACCCTCGCAACCCAGCACCAAGCTGAGTCACTGACAAAGTCCCAGCCACCGCTTGCATTCGTTGCTTGCTCTCTGATGCCATCTGGCCTGGCCAACTACGACAAGCTTCCCTCATGTCAATTCCACCGCAAAGCAACATGCTCTCTGTCGTCCATTTCAGGCACCATCGCCTATCAGTGTTGAAGTATCCACGGACATGGTCTCATCTAGCTAGGGCACGTCCCAATCTCGACCAGCATTGGCCTGGAGCGCATGCACTGCACCGGGGAAGCGGGTGCTGTTGACGAACCCACGTCAAACCTCTCTCGTCCTGTTTTGTTCATTCGGCCCGCACTACCAGACCGCGCGGTGCACTAGCACACTCTTTATGCCCAGCATATTGTTGTTTTCCTACGTAGCAGTACTGCAGAGTCTGCATGCCATCGTCGCTGTGTGCATTCGGCGACACTGAAAAGCCCTTGCCCTTGATTCTTGGCTGGCACTGAAAGGCTTGAGGCCTCCCACCACCCCTGACCCAAGCATTATCTCCGATATGACCGTGCGCCATATCTGCCAATGACGACATCATGGCAATCATACTCTGGTATGTACTTGGATCGACTTCACCAGCACGTAACACGTCAATCCCGCCACGGTATTTGGCCGTTGAATTCGACATCCATTCCTCCGATTGCCGAGCCAACGACTGCTCACCCTCTCGATCTCCTCGGGACCGGCCCCCAGCCTTGATCGAATACACTATTTAGCCTGATCCCGACTCGGCTACACCTAGAAAGCGTATAGCGTCTACAGACGTCGTTCTCCCTTATCCCGAAATGTATCCGTCTCCCCCGCACCCCAATGTACTTCTCCAACCTCTGGGCCAAGTCCATGCATCAGCACGGAAAAATACTCAATTGTACCCTGGACACACAGGGCGATGCTCCGCGTGCCTAGCACTATAAGTATCTGTCCGTCCGCCGCTGTGATGGGACCAAATCCAGCAAAGTCCCGTCATCATGTTGGGTTCGTGGATTGCTCAGGCTCTCTTTGCCAACCTGGCTGTCGCCAACAAATTCCATCCAACAGGCAGCCATGCAAAGTTTAAGACCTTGGTTACTTTTGGTGATAGTTATACGGATGAAACTCGCCTAGGTTACTACTTCGCCAACAATGGCTCTGCTCCACCTGTGGGTTGGCAGCAACCAGTGGTATGTCGGACTAGTCACAACCACATCTGACCCTACATGTTCTGAATATGCAATACAGGGCCTGGCTACGGCATCTGGAGGTCGATCTTGGGCCCGATTGGCCAGCGACTATTCTGGTATGAAGCTGTACAATTATGCCGTTTCCGGAGCGGTATGCTCGAACAAAGTCAGCCCAAGGCCGCTCGCCGCCATTAATGCTCCTTTTCCCGACATCGACGGCTATGAAGTGCCTGCTTTCATCGCCGACTCCAAGTACACCGACCCAAATGGCACCAAGTTCTTCACCGGCGAAGCCTCCAGCACTGCCTACGCCATCTGGATCGGAACGAATGACCTCGGCAACGGCGCCTTTTTGACGGACCGACAGCTACCCGGCAAGACCGTGGTTGACTACATTGACTGTGTGTATGACCAGGTTACCCGTCTTTATGAGAACGGTGCCCGTTACATCGTTCTCATGAACCTGGCGCCGCTTGAATTGCTCCCGCAGTACCAAGTCGCCGAGAAAGGCGGCCTGCAATCAACACAATTTTTCCCCGACGGCCCTGGCAAGAACCTAACTGCCATCCACATCCGCATGCAAAACACCGTCGCAGCACTGAACAAAATATACGAGTACCGCACACCTTTCCAAGCCGATAACACAGACTTGTGGAAAGACGCCACGGTTGTCAATTTCGACGTGAACAAGCTCATGAAGGACATTTACTACAATCCCACCCAGTACTTTAACGGTACTGAGCCAGCCAATGTGACGGGCGTAGCGCGCTACTGCAATGAGCAAGGAAGCAACTGCACCACAGTCAGCAGCCTGGACAGCTACATGTGGTACGATCCGCTGCATCCAGGTGAGCAGACGAGCCGTGCCATTGCGCGAGAGTTCGTCAACGTCGTCAATGGCGAGAGCGAATACGCTTCTTACTGGGGAAACTGCGAATAAGCAATGAAGTCATGGAATGAGTCCAAGGCTGTACGGAACAAAAAGAGGGACAAAACTAAATCATGTATATAATGCATTATTGAACGATTCTAATGTGAAAAATAAATAATGCCTGGTATTGCAACCAAACAACCCTGTTCCGATACAGAGACACCCACGCTGGTATGCTACATGAATACTCCAGTGGCCATGCCCAAAACCTTGTAAATGTGGGAGGAAATAATAACACAGTATCCTTTGAAGGAGAAAATTAACCACACGCTCACTCAAATACTCCGACACCACCTCTCCAGGCCCTTGTCTCCACCCTTGATTCCCTTGAGTACCTCACCCACCTCCTCAAGCGCAACATCGCATCTCACCATTCCAAAGGGTCCGACCTGGCCCTGGATAACAGGCATGCACAGGCTGAGCTCGATCAGGCTCTCCCATTCGCGACGCGCCACATCCTTACCCCAGACCTTGCTCGCCCCACTGCTGCTGCTAAAGCCGCCGGCAGCAGATTGAATTCGGGCTCGAGAGGCGAGTGTGACGTATTCGTCATATGCCATATTGAAGTTGCAGGTGTCAGAGTCGTGGATGATGTCTAGACGGGCCGCAGCGATGAGGAGGGAGAGAGAGAGCGTGGAAAGAGAGGGGATGAGAGAGAGCTTGGAGTCTGGGGCACTGAGCAGGTTTCCAGGCTGGAAGGGCTCGTTAGGTGCGAGGGTGGCGGTGGGGAGGAGAAAAGAGGTTAAGACTTGAGGCACGGATTTGGTAAGGTGGAAGGTGGGCGCCACATGCTGAGTTAGGAACGACGAGTTTGCGAAAAGTTTCTGCGTGCTCTGTATTAGTAGGTGTGATGATGATAACAGGAGGGGGCGGGAGGGGGTTTTTGGGGAGATAGCTTACAGAGATGTTGGCGTTCCATTCAGCCAGCATGTCTTGCTTTGTGTTGTCCTGCCCTTTGCTTGGTGTGCTTTTCGCTCCGCCTTCTAGAATTCCTCGCTCCTGTACACTCAATTGGTCTGGTTCCAATGTCAAGCACGCCCTACACATGGCCTGGAAAGCGGTAAAAGTCGTTGCGAGCCTGAGGTGCACATAGCGATGACTGAAACGGCTTTTGACGCGCTTCTCAAGCATATTGGTTACATCAATGCGTGTTGTCAGTCCCAGTACGGCAATAGGAGCTTTTCGCGACTGCGCAATATCAAAGAGATTGTACAGCAACGTTTGGCGAGGGTGGTGGGCAAAGAGGTCAAACTCGTCCATGATGAAGATGACTGCTTTTGCTACTTGATCTGTCATTTCGCCTGTCTGCTCAGATGGATGTGAGAGCAAAGCGAGCAGTGTGGCTAAAGTGTCCGCATAGTTCTTTCCGGGACCACTGCCATCTTCCTCAACATCCATCTCCTTGCCCAGCTGGCGCCAGATTTCTCGAAGCGCAATCTTATCGTCGGTGTGTATAAAGCCATTGAGTCGAACAACATGATATTGGCCGCCATTGTCTTTGGCGACTTCAGAGAGCACCTTGTTCACAAGCGCTGTCTTGCCGCTACCCCGGGCACCAATAACAAGCATCGAGTTGCCTTCGCCAGCTGTAATTGTGTGTTCGACGACTTGGTGTACCGATTTGTACTCTTCATCCAAGCCGACTAGAGGCGAGGGGCGTTTCCCATTGATGCGGTCCATAACAATAGTCTTGATCAAATCCAATTCACGACCTTGAGCAAGGTTACTGTAGAGGAAAGATGGAGCGAGGGTCTTCTTCTGCGCTGAGGTTGGCTTGTTGAATGGACTGGGTTCGGTTGGATCTAGGACACTTCCCAAGGCGCTGTTACCATCCACATCCTCGTCATCGTCGTGTGTATTGTCCTGATCCTCGGTATTCGACCATCTCTCTTCATCGTTGTTCGCAATGTGATTTGTGCGGTTCAGGCGTCGTGTTACGCTCACGGGCAGTCTTTTGTTTCTCGTTGGTGAGGCCTCTCCAGCATCTTCCTCACTCGTTGCTATATTGATCTCGCTCATGGGTTTGCGTCGCTTGGGGGTTGTTGCCGGAACAGTTGTCCCGTCTGCACCAGATGTTTTTGGCACCCTCTTGCGTGTGCTTGTCGCCGCCTTTCGAGCAGGTGGCAACTGTGGGGGTGTTGTGGCACGCTTCAAATCTCGTAGCTCATTCTCTTCCTCATCTTCTTCGGGAATAGGACTCGGTTCCTTCTTCTTTCTGGAAGCACTTGCTCGAGGGGCTGTTGGCTTGCGTGCCGTCTTTGCTCGTGGTCGCACAGGCGATTGAGCAACGGGATCAATCGAGCCGCCATTCGCAACAATCGCAGCAATTGCAGCCTCGCGAGCTGCGGCTTCTGCTTTGGTGGGTCGACCTCTTCTACGTTTGGGTAAAGTGACCAGTTGTGGTGTGTCAGCTGTATGTTCAACAGTCGCCGCGTCCTCCTTGGGCGCCGCCTGTGCCGGTTTACGAGTCGTTTTTGACGGTATCTCCACATCGAATGCGCCTTCAAAGTCGTCGTATACATCTACGTTTTCCGCTGCTTTCGACTTTGTAGAAGTGCCATTGGTTGCGCTTTTGAGCACTCTACTCTTACGTGCCGTCGCCGGCTTCTCGTCGGTACTTGACAAAGCATCATCATTTGTGTTTTCGATAGGTGTCTTGGCCTGTATTCCGGAGGTTTTCCTTGACGATGGTTTTCTCAATGGGTCGGACTCGGTACGCTTGGGGGCATCGAGCTTTCTTCGCTTCGCAGATCGTGGAGAGTCGTCCATGTTATCAGATAGTATTCTCTTTGTTGTGTGATGGGTACGTTGGTAGATGTCGATTATCGAATATGTGCCATGGCAGTCGTGGTGGGTGAAAGGATTCCCCTTGGCGGCCAGGTCGTCCTCGAGTTTGTTGCTGGTCCAGGCGCGTCTGTATGCAAGGGCGCGTCGCGCTGCACTTTGGCCGGACACCCCTGCATCTGCCAAGAGTTGTGTACTTCTACTGCACGCCCTACGAATGACTCTTGCGCTAGTTAACACCGCTATCATTACTAACCTCAACACACACTGCGGATAGTACTTAAGAAAAAAATCATGTCGTTCGCCATTTCGCCTGTAATTACAAACATAAAATGGCTTCAGCAGAGAGCACCCAGTCCAACCTGACGTTATCGCCACACCATGTGGCTTCAGCCGACATTGAGCTACTCCAGCGTACCGATGATAACGGACCTCTACACAATGAGACATCATTCTCACTACCACCAACCGACGGTGGCAAGGACGCCTGGCTCTGTCTGCTCGCTTGCTTCATGCTTGAAGCAATGATATGGGGCTTTCCATCCTGCTATGGTGTGTTCCAGGAATACTATGCCACCAACGAATTTGCAGGTCAGCGAAACCTTGCAGTTGTTGGTGCTTGTGCAATGGTATTTCACACCACCCTCAGATATATGAATCCAAACCCTAAACTTTATCTTAGGGTATCATGTACATGGACATCGCGTTATGGTTCGCTGTTCTCAAATATTTTCCAAGACTACGCCGATACGCCACTCCAGCTGGTCTAGTTGTCGTCTGCCTTGCCCTCGGCCTTGGATCTCTGTCGACGACTGTCACTCACCTTATTGTCACTCAGGGCATTCTGTATGCACTGGGGGGTGGCTTGGCGTGGACTCCCATTCTCTTCAACATTGAAGAGTGGTGGGTTCGTCGTCGAGGCTTTGCATACGGAGTGGCTATGGCTGGTCTCGGACTGAGCGGTGCAATTCTTCCGCTCATCCTGGAATGGCTCCTGCATTCTTACGGCTTCCGAACTACGCTCAGAGCATGTGCTCTCAGCTTCGTGGTCCTGAATTTCCCAATCGTGTTCTTCTTCAAGCCACGCCTTCCAGTGTCTCAAACTTCGCAGTCCAGGAGCTTTGACATGTCTTTCTGGACCTGCTCAAACTACCTCATCTTGCAGTCTGGTAATATCATCCAGAGCCTTGGTTTCTTCCTGCCTGGAATCTACCTTCCAACATTTGCTCGTTCCATTGGCGCAACCACTATTCAAGGTACAGTCACCGTCATACTCGTCAACGCCGCCGCATTCATTGGTTGCCTTTGTATGGGAGTGGCAACTGACAAATTCCACGTCACTTCCTGTCTGCTGATCTCTGCACTCGGCTCAGCTGTCGGTAGTTTCTTAATCTGGGGCTTCTCAACTTCATTAGCCCCCCTGTACATCTTTTGCGTCATATATGGGGCCTTTGCTGGGTGCCAATCGAGTGCCTGGAGTGCTATTGTCGCCGAGACGCAAAAGAAAAGAAGAGGTGCCGACTCGGGGTTCGTATGGGCCTGTCTATCCGCTGGCAAAGGTGTTGGCAACTTATGCAGTGGCCCACTTTCTGAAGCCCTGTTGCACGCAGGTGACTGGAGTGCAGGCTTTGCTTATGGGAGCGGCTATGGAGCATTGATCGCGTTTACAGGTGTGACTGCCCTCTTGAGTGGATGGGGTTATGCGGCGAGGAGAATTGGATGGATTTGATGAAATCACAGTATACCTGAGAGTACGATTTGATTCGCATCCATGTCAAAGCTCATATATGATGATCGGCCTTGTGTCATACTCATTAGCTAGTATAGAAAGACAAAGAATAAGTGTCAAGCAGAGTCATTTGATGGCATGATGGGTAGACAAACAATGGTTCTGTCACAGAGAGTACATGGTGGTGTGGATAGCTGCGCCAATGAGCATGTAGCCAACTGGTCTTGGCACCAAGATACGCGTACGCCTGAAACAAGACCCACCAACCTCCTTCATGCGCGATCGGTCCTCGCCCGCCTTGCCAACAGGCCCCCTCCGCCTTTCTCGAAGATGTCTGGGCCTCTGTCACCAATCTATCTGTGGCCCCAGCCGGGGAAAAGCCTGGATATCGCAGTCAATGCTGGTGCAGGGACCTAATTCTGCAAGTGCCGTTGCATCATGTTTCCGCTCCATGCGGCTCTCCCATTGGCAAAACCGTCTGAAACCCCAGGTGAGATCGGCGTCCCGTCAAACAAACAAAATATCCGAACTGTATTGGTCGGACCAGCCTGCATGAGGGCACCCCTAGCCTGCTGGGCCGCGCCTACGCAACGCCTTGATTGATCTCGTCAACATCTGGCAACAATGTACCGGTGGCTTGACAGGAAACATCAAACGACAGACACTGTGGGTCTCCGAGGTCAACCAGGGCGTTAGATGAACTCTTGGCCGATCCTTCGGTCACTATGTCCAGATCATGAGTATATATCTTGTGGTTGACCTCGAGCTTTTGAAGGCCACCCAACCAGTCCACAGTCAAACACACACATTCTTTGAGTAGGTTCGCCTTGTGCCTATCTCTTCTTTTTGTCATTCTCTTGTTATCCTAGCGATATACATACATTCTCTTTTGGCTGTGCCAGTCCGTCTTTGTCAAACTTCACACTTTTATCATTCGATTCAATCTCAAGACTCTCCGCGTATCTGACTTCAAACGACTACCGCAATCATGAAGTCTACCGTCATTCTCGCCCTTTCGGGCTCTGCTCTTGCCATGCCCTTTGGCGGTGCCATGAACGCCATGTTCGGAGGCAATGAAGCCCGCCAAGCCCCTCCACCAGAGAACATGCCTTCGTTCCCCCCTAGCGGTCCTGGCTCTGGCTTCCCCATGCCTACTGGCACTGGTGGTGTTCCACCTTTCCCTATGCCCACCGGTGGCTTTCCTGGGGGTTTCCCAGGTGGCTTCCCAGGTGGTCAGCCAGGCCAAAGGCCTCCTTTCCCTGGTAAGCCTGGCCACCACCACAGGCCTGGACGTCCCAACAAGCCTGGCCAAGGAATGCCTCCTTTCCCCGGTGCGCCCGGCAGCGGCTCTGGCACGCCTACCGGCAACGGTCCCGAGAAGCGACTAGCCATCAACTACGGCATTGCCCCAGTTAAGAGGCAAGAAGATCCCTCTGCTCCTTCTCTGCCCGAGTTCTCTTTGGCTCCTGGCGCTGGTTCCCCTGGTTCCAGTGCTCCCGATACTGGAGCTCCTGGCTCCGAGCTTCCTGATGCCGGTGCCCCTGTTGGTGGTTCTCCAGACTATGAATCTCCTGAAAACGGCACTCCAGACTCTGGTGCTCCTGACAGTGGTGCTCCAGGTGGTGGCAGCCCAGGCGGTCTTCCCTTCCCTATCCCTACCGGCACTTTGCCCACTCCTCCTTTCCCCATGCCCCCAGGCAGCGGTTCTCCCGGTGGTGATGCTCCCTTCCCCACAGGAGGCTTCCCTATGCCCACCGGTGGATTCCCAGGTGCTCCTGGTGGCGGCGCTCCCGGTGGCGGTTTCCCCGGTGCTCCTGGCGGTGGTGCTCCCGGTGGCGGTTTCCCTGGTTTCCCTGGAGCTCCTGGTGGTGGAGCTCCTGGTGGCGGTTTCCCCATGCCTACCGGTGGATTCCCCATGCCCACTGGTGCTCCAGGCGGCGGCTTCCCCGGTTTCCCCGGCCAAGACGACAACAATGGTGACTCCCAGAGCGGAGGCGGTTTTCTCGACTGGCTCGGTGGTCTCTTTGGCGGTAACAAGGGCCAAGGCGAGGGCCAGGGCCAGGGCCAGGGCCAGGGCGATTACTAAAGTACATACCTGTTTCGACGCGCCTCTCTAAGTCTCATGGGCTAATACGCAAAGTTGTCAGGACGACACGGAAGACGGACACAAACAACGTTTTTTCTTGTTCTCCGCCTCACCCTCAAACCCACACACAACTTTTCTCCTGTTACATACTTCTTTTACTTACTTCACTTCTTTGTATCTCATCTACCCTTTTCCTCTGGGACTGTCCATGTATACAGAAACACTCAGACACACACACACACGCTCCTTATTGAAACAGAATAAATGATAGAATTTTGTCTATGTATGGATTCTTTTTTTCAGCATTGAACCCCATGAGATGACGAGTGACATTTGGTGATGTGAATATCTACGTGTGAGATGTGATAAAGAACGAAATTCAAAATTCCGGAAACTTGAGGGATTTATTGCTCTTTCGAACTTGGGTGTACATTGCACTACATGGAATATCCAAAATTATTCGTACTAAACTGGCCTGTCAGATCTTATTTATTTTGCACGAATTTGGATATTCTTTCATGATTTTTTTTTGAACAAAACGTACGCAGTTGTTTATATTGAGCTAACCATCTAGAATACCAATGATATAACTACTAACTAACTACTTTATATATATATATATAAAAGGACACACTAGAAAGAGCAAAGTGAAAACTTGACCGTCGCCGTTGAGGGGAGCAAGTCGGGTATCTCAGAAAGCCATTCCTCCTTCTTTGTATCCTATGCTATGCCATTTTGAATTTTTTTTTTCTGTCCATGTATCAAGGCTTCCGTACCTTGTTTTTGGTAGTGGCCGTCGGGTTGAAGAGACGCCTCCCAGATGCTTTTCTGTATTTGTGTAATATGTGTATAGCGGATAGCTGTGTTTACTGTAATGATAACAAACTAAGGAATTAGGAAAGCAACACGCGCCAAAAGAACCCCCCATAAAAATTGCGCTTGTTGAAGCGCAATGGAAACTGTTGAAGATAAAACGCCGCCACGTGTTGTTGAACACAGAATCATTGGGCTGAGGTATCTCCCAATAAACGCCAATTATAATGCATAGTCTTGCTGTGTTGAATGTAGTAAGAATGTATGTCGTTTAGTCGTGCCGCATTAGTTGGAGACGGCAATGCCTTTGATGCCATTAGTCACCTCTACAGCTGCCGCTTTGGCCGCCTCCAGGAGACTGGCGCTCTCGTCTTTTTGGGGAACAGCCTGCTGTCCATTCGTCCCGTTGGTCTCATGCACGCCGTTGGTTCCATTGGCGGCTTCATTAGGAAGGTCAGCAGATGGAGGATGCAGCGGCTTGTCCATGTCCTTGACCTCAAGACCGTCGAAGATGGGGTAGATGCCGCGAGTAGCATGGAAGTCATTGTGCACTAGAAGACAGGTTAGTTATCAGGCCGATCAGTGTGCCAAGCGAGTACTTACCAATATTAAGAAGGTACCAGGTATCCACAATGTCCTGGATGACATAACGGGATGGGCTGACACCAGCGTGGCAGTTTGCCCACTGCTGACCCAGTCGGTAAAACTCGTCTTTCCAAGCCAGGAAACTGACTGTTTCAACGATTGTTGGTTGTACAATCTCCTTGCCAGGGAAGACACCCCACGTGACCGCGTTCGGCCCTTCGTTGGGAGCATTCGTCTTCAGATCGCCGTCTTTGTTCACGGCATAGTAAGTGAACTCTGGGTCACGCTCGAGACGTGTAATGATCTCAGCAATATGCTCTGGTGAGACAAACACCTCGAGATACGCCTTCTGATAGACATAACCGTTGCGTGGACCCCAGCCAAAGACAGGATCAGACGACTTGGCGCCGTTGACGGCAGGCTGGGAGTTGATGGTAAGGAAACCACGCCGGTTCAGGTCAATGAGATCGTTCTGAATGGAAGACGCTTCGGCTGTGATGGGCTGTTCGCTCCACGGCAAAGACTCTAGTTTACCCTCCATGTAGCGTACAAACAGATTGGAAAGATCCCTGATGGACAAGGGTGTGCCCCATAGTTTGATGTTTTGCTCGTTGGTGCCCTTGAGACCAATGCCATACGAGTCCAGCTCGCCGAACGCGGGCGAACGTGAGTCTCCCCAACGGCCGTTGGGAAACTCGTCCCAATCCTGGGTACGTGCAATGTAGGATCGTTGGCGATTGCGCCAGAAAATGGGACGTACGTTCTCGTCGCGACGGTTGAGTGCGAGGGAGGGTCGCCATGGCAGAGGCTTCTCCAGTGGCGATTCCATGTCAGGCAGAAGTTCAAGCTCTTCAAGGACCATGCGTGTGGCTTGGGCGAGGTTCATTGTGTAACTGAATTGGAGTAAGTAAAGCGGCACATATGTGGCAACGCAAACATGGCAAAACGTACAAGTGCAAATGGGTAATGCCAGCCTCAATCAGCCTCCGGCACATGTCGGCCACCAAGGTCTTGCCAACTTCACGGACTTCGACATCGTCGTTCTTGACAGGCTCCAAAGCCTTTGTCCAGTCTTCGGGGATATGGCACTTTGTCCACTGGGCTCTTCGCAGAAACGCGGCGTAGGTGTGGATAGGCATGATGCCCGGGATGATAGGGACGTTGATACCCTTTGCGCGCACCTTTCTGACCCACTCAAGGAAAAGATCTGTGTCGTAGAACATTTGTGTTACAATGAAAGATCCGCCGGCATCGACCTTTTCCTTCAAATGGTCAATGAGCTCGTCCACATTGTCGTTGTCGTCGCTACCCTCCGAGTAACCTGCCACGCCGATATCGAAGTGGTTTCCATACTTTTCCTTGATGTAGACGACCAGGTCTTTTGCGTAGCGGAATCCACCAGCGGTTGCCTCCCACTTTTCTCGCTCACGAGGCGGGTCGCCTCTCAATGCAAGAATGTTTGTGCAGCCAGACTGGTATGCTTCTTTGAGGGCGTCGTCGAGCTTGGACTTCTCCATGTCGGTGCAAGTAAGGTGCATGCATGTCTCGAGGCCGTAGACGGACTGGGCGACCTTGACCATTTCGCAGGTCAACTTGGAGTGGCGGCCACCGGCGCCCCAGGTGAGGTCAATGAACTGTGGACCGAAGCCATGCATGCGGTCCATGCGATCGTAGAGATTTTGGACACCCTAGGGGAGCAGGTCAGTTCGGGACATTTTCCCACACTAGCGGACGGTATACGGTACCTGGGCGGTCTTGGGTGGGAAGAACTCGAAGGAAAAGGTAGGCTTTCCCTCCCGCTTGGCCTGCTCGAGTTTCTGGGAAATGTGCATGATGGGCTAGTGTGGTGGAGAGTCGAGAAGAAGAAACGAAGAAAAGAGAAGTAAGTCCTGTGCAGCGTGAGTCGTGAGCGCAATATGGATGAGATGGCCCCCCGCGTATGCTCACTGCGGCATGTGCAAGGATAGATGGGTGCGTACTGCTTGTGTCGAAGCCCCTCGGAGCGGAGCTATCCAAAGTATCGTTTGCGGGCCCAGCGATCTGCGAGTGTCCGCGACATGTACGACTGCTTGTGACTTTGGGGTGCGTCTGCTTGTGAGTTCGGAGTCTAGTTTGCCAACGAGGCGGTGATGTGCAGTTTTCTCTAGCTCAAAGGTGATTGGAAAGCGGTTAGCGCAAGACGTATGCTGAGTCCCGGAGGTGCAATCGGAGCGCGAGCAAGCGAGGCGCATCTTCGGCGACGAAGCCTCTGCCTAAGGCATGCAGGTGCCATAGCGGTGTACTGGGCTGCACTGCACACCAGACGAAATACATGTACGACATCAAGACTCGGCCCAGTACGCGGCGGAGGTTATATGTGGCTTGGCTTGGCCTGCCATGTGGTGCTGCGAGTTGTGGTGGTGTTGTGGTGCTGCTGTTGCCCCACAGTCCGCTGTCCCACATGCCACCGAACCTGCGATCCCCGGGTTTCCCAATGCGGTAATCCTCGACCTCCGTCATGGTTGCGCAGCCATACCGTCCGATGTGACAAGACAGTGCAATAACAAGACACCGTCTCTTCTTCTATTCTTCTGCCTCGCAGACGCTTCATTCCCCCACTGCAGACCCCTCACCTTCCAGCTCCCCTGCCGCCTGCCATGCCCCCAATCGCCCGTCCCCGCCGCATCGTCGGCGTCTCGTTGAAGATGTACTTTGACCTGCCCAGCACCCTCTCCTACATCCGCGGCGTCCTCCAGCTCGATGGCGATGCCTGGAACGCGCGTACCGATCTCTTTGTCATCCCCGACTTTGTCTCCCTGACCGAATCAGCCCGCATCCTCGAGTCGTCCTCCGTCATGCTTGGTGCTCAAGATACCTTCTGGGAAGACAAGGGCGCATATACGGGAGAGGTCAGTCCGCTCGTCTTGAGACAGGCTGGTGCAAGGATTGTAGAGATTGGCCACGCAGAGCGGAGGGCCATCTTTGGCGAGACGGACGAGACGGTTGCAAAAAAGGCGGGCGCTGCTGCGAGAAATGGTCTCATCCCCCTCGTATGCATTGGCGAGAAGACACATCACAGCATCGCTTCAGCTGCTGTTGGAGCCGCCGTAGAAGAGTGTACCCCCCAAGTCAAGTCTGTTCTGGCTGCCGTGCCCGACGACACCGAGGTCATACTGGCCTATGAGCCTGTGTGGGCCATTGGCGCAAAGGAGCCCGCGGACCCTGACCACGTAGTCATGGTGACAAAGGAGCTGAGGAAGCTGACTGCCGGTCGAAAGGGTCTGACAAGAATCGTCTACGGCGGCAGTGCGGGACCAGGCACTTTTGCAAAGATTGCCGAGGGTGTAGATGGTCTATTCTTGGGTCGTTTCGCACACGACATCAACAACCTCAAGAAAGTCATAGCAGAAGTGGGCGGTGCTTGATACGCTGAAAACAAAAAGAAGAAACGAAACCCTGCCGCAATGTTCCCGTTTTCCTCAACATCAGACATATTGAAACGCTCGGCAGAAAGAAAAAGCCAATTGAGCAACTGAGAGGCTCTGCTTCCTCCTATCTTGTTAGTCGCATGTTACTCGATTGCACTACAGTATATGATGCAATTGCGCTACCCGTTCGTCTACCCCTTATGCTAGGTTGCTTTCACCAGTTTGCAAAGGTATGTGGTATGTGCAATACCCCCTTCTTCGATGTCGTGCTTTCGCCATGTCCTACACACCGTCTTGAGATGGCCGACTACATTTGACTTGGGCGACCATGCAAAAAACCCACCTAGAATGCTAAAACTTGCTCAGTATGGAAGTATCCTGCCAGATCTGCGTCTGCATATACATTCTCACTCAACAGTTTTTTTTGCGGAATCAGCTCCGGTGGCTTTTGAGTCAGGAGAATACCGGAAGACAAAGTACACCTGGGTTTCACCTGAAGAATAGTGGCTTACTCGCCATTCGGGCATGCGGAAGGCGTACTTGGGCCTTGATCACCTGACACCTCTGAGTAGCGACAGCCTGGAGCGACCCACCGCGCCCATCAACAGTCTATCGACAATTCATCAACATCTATCCATTGGCACGATATACCACCAAAAAACGCCAGCATCTCTGCAAGTATCACGGAAATAATCATCCAGATGACGTCTCGATTTAGTCCCGAACACGTTCGCTCCTCGGAGGATTGTCTTAAGATGACTGCTTGACTGGCCATAGTCTGCTCAATCTGGCTAGGCTGCTTGGATTGCGGAAAATGCCCGCCACACCCGCTGGTACCCTTTCCGATGGCTTGCCGGACGAGCGCAGACTGCTAGTTCTAGCCACACATCACGCCAGCATGGTTCCATTCGTTGTACTCCTCAGTAGTCGTTACCAGAATGCGGGGGAGTTCAAGGCCTTGACTCTGTTTGCACACACGCCCGCCCTCCACTCAGAGGCTAGTCACCGGCACGGCATTTCGCCGGACCATGCCGGGGTACTCTGGGATTCGAAAGCTACTCTCATTCGACCCGATCTCCAACGTACGTTGGAGTAAGACCGAGTTCCTAGATCCGGAAATTATTCATGATTGCATTACTTCAGTCCATCCTATGGTCGCGCAAGCGACTCACGTCATTCTCAACCATTACCATCAAGAGCTGCGTAAGGAGTACTGGCATTGAGACGTGAGGTGCTCTGATATGGGGAAGCAAGGCTCGAAACCCTGCGTCTGGGGTTCGCGTTTTTAGCTTTTTCCCCCGCAAAGTTGAGTCCATTAGTGCCAGTCTGACAATCGTTCGGCTTCCAAGTCCAGGCTCCGCACGTAACCCCGGTTTTCTCATGCCGTTTCTCCGCTCGACTCTTCAAGATCGACCCCATTCACTGGCTCCGTGGATCCTTTCCCCCAGTCATTGCCTATTAAGGTCATGATCATGTCATGGTCCCTGATGCATACCATTGCCATTGTGACCCGTTTGGGTATCGCGATCGCCGGGTCTTGACGGTGCAGAATGTACAGATCTTGACCCAGGGCGTTCCCTTGCAACATTTGAGCGAGTATTTTTGGTGCCCATATCGTGTGTTTCTATCAAGCTATTGCATCCATCAAAACGAGAGATTGAAGAGATACTCAACAAGTTTTCCAAGTAGCTGCACGATACGCCCCCGCCCGCTGCAGTCACCAGGATCCCTCTGTGAAAGCCACGTTCTCGACTACGAGACACCTCCTCATGACCAGACGAATCAAAGCCCGGACTCTTGACCAGCCTTAGCCTGGTAGGCTTGCCTCGCAGCCAATCTAGTCTTACGTGCCATGTCCAACGCGGAGCCGCAACGGTTGGTTGTCGCATTGCTGCTGTCCTAGGGCGTTCATACGGTGCATTGTGCATGCTTGGTGTTGATCACTTGCTTTCGTCCGCAGCTATGCCTTCTTGCGATTTAGATGCGTGCTCCGAGTCTCCCGAATATTCATACCCCTTTCTCTCTTCACCGATTGTCTCCTTCATTGTATATCAAAGCCCTTCCCCTCAGTCTCTTATGCCCTATGTCCGATTTTCAGACCACCCCATCTCCAACTACTAACCCATCCCTCCCGCATCACCATCATCACTCCAATTTGGACTCCAATTCAGTCTCCAACCCCAACGAAAGAACAGTCTTTGATAACCACACAGCCTATATGGATTCGAATAATCAAGAAAGGTACACGACAAACGACTCTCATATTAGCCCAACAATGCCACGAGACGCCGAGACACTGTCGGCTTCAACTGCAAGGAACGAGTCAACGACAAGGCCGATGGATGCACATAATGGATTGGAGAAGGACTTCTCACGACACGATGGTAGGCCATCGATGGAATACTTTTGATAGCAATGACTAAAAAATGTAGCATATGGCAATGGCTATCCTGGCCAACTCAATCTTGATGCGTCGGTAGATTCCAACACCGCGCTTCACCAGATCCGTACGGCAGGCAGCATCTCCATCTCACCGGAACTGTTCGAGAAGCTCTATCTCTCACCCCAAAACAAAGTCAAGGGCGAATTGCGAAAGACTTTTGGCAACCCCACGCCCATGTACGCTCCCCTTTCCCCATTCGTGACTTCTCTTGCCAGCCACTGACACAAACAGCGCTCTCATTGGGTTCATATTGTCTCTGCATCCACTGAGTATGACGCTAATGGGCTGGCGAGGTGCCGGAGGCGGCGGTGCATCAAGTGTCGGATGGTACTATTTTGCTGGCGGGCTATTGATGATCCTTGGTGGCGTCGGCGAAGTATGTACACTGCCCTCGCTTCTCAAAGACAATACTGACTCTTTGCAGTGGATCCTGGGCAACACTTTCCCCTTTGTGGTCTTCTGCTCCTTTGGCGCTTTCTGGCTGGGCTTCGCTGCCACCCTCCAGCCTTTTTACAACGCGTATGGGGCATATGCTAATCCCGCGGTGCAAGGCAGCACTGGTCTCGAGTCGGTTGGCTTCAATGTTGGCGTCGGTATGTTCTTAGCAACAGCAAGATGTGCGCAAGTGTCTGACCTTTGTTACAGCATACTTCCAAATCGCAATGGGTATACTATGCCTCGTCTTCCTCATCTGCTCCATCCGCACAAACATGTTCTTCTTCCTCATCTTCTTCACCCTGGTGATAGCCTTTGGCCTTCTAGCAGGCAACTATTTCCAAGTGGCCAACGGAAATGTGGATCTTGCTAGGAAACTTGCTGAGGCTGCGGGTGCATTTTGCTTTGTAGCCTGCTTGCTTGGATGGTACATCTTCTTTGCCATTATGCTGGCCAGCGTAGACTTCCCATTCGACCTGCCTCGTAAGTCACTAAATGGACGAGCACTCCTTTTGCTAGTCGCTAATTGATATAGTGGTGGACTTGTCCAATGTAATCAAGGGCGCAAGCGAGAAACGCAAAGTCGACCACGTCGAATGAGCATGTCATGAGCATGTCGCGACCATCCAAATGAGGCGGGCCTAGCAGAAAGTTTTTATGTGGTTGGTATGTTGCTGTGCCGTGACCAAGGGGTTGGTTGTGGGACAATGGAGCCGATGAAACTCATGCTCTTTGCATCACGCGGTCTGAAGTGAGATTGCCAAATACCTCAGACGCAGGAACAGGTTCTTCCTTAATATTTATAGTTTCTGTAATACTTGGACCAACTCCTACGTCTACATATGATATAGTCGTTATGAATCATGCGCTGATATTTCTCTCATCTAGTCCAGGTTACCATGTCCAACTTGCGTGGGTAGAAACTCTGGTAGAAACGCGCTGCTAATGTGAGCCTCAGGCGCCGGTAGACGCGCGAACTCTTACAGCTGTCAGGCCATCTGAAACACATCGTCTAAATGAGCATAACGTCGCAGCCTTACTTCCGGCCGCTCCTCCGCTGCGCATGAACGCTTTTGTAACAGGAGTGACATGTCTGACACTTTGCAAATGATTTTGCGGGTCTGCCGGGCCTGACCTTCCAAGCAAACATGTGGTGCGTGCATCTATATACCCAAGTACATAAATGTATACAACCCATGAACAGTAACGACCAGCTAGTCAAAAAAAAGAAACAATTATCCCTACCCACCACTATATTCACAGCGTCATTGAAAAAAAAATGATGATTTACCCGGTGGAAGTACAGCAGATGCAATACACACGGCACGATACCGGCCCAGCAGCGTACCCGCGGAGACAAACCAGTACTTCATCAAATCAATCCGCACAATCTCCAAACTTCTCTCGTCCCTATCCACAACAATCGACAGCGACCAAAAAGGCAGTATCAACAGGTGCCCTGCCCCTCGCAAACGCAGCACCAATCTCCCACCAAACCATCACCATAACCCCTAAGCCGCGATCCAGCAGCAGTAGTAGTACCAACAGCCGTACCAGCACCAAAGGCCACGCACCCGCCCGCAGCAAAACCCTCCGGCGCCCCAAAATGGGTACATATTTCCTCACAGGCGCAAACCGCGGCATAGGACTCGAATTCGTGCGCCAACTCGCCGCACACCCCTCCAATACCATCATCGCAGGCGTCCGCTCCAAATCCAGCGTCGACCTAACCGCCCTCAATGCCCTAAACACACACAACAACATCCACATTGTCGACTGCGACGTCAGCTCACTAGATTCTCTGTCGGGCCTGGAATTCCGCGTGGCCGAGATCCTCAGCAAGAAACGCTGTAATCTCGACTTTGTCTTTAACATAGCTGGTATCAACGCCACCAGCTCAGACACCAGCCTGACGCTCGCACCCAGCAGTCTGGCCAACCACATGCAAACCAATGTGCTGGGCCCTGCACAAATCGTCCAGTGTCTACGCCGCTATCTGGCTCGTGGCGCCACTGTCCTTAATATGACGTCGGGTCTTGGTAGTCTGGCTGTTGCAACTGATGTCACGAAGTGCTGTACTTATAGCATGTCGAAAGCGGCGTTGAATATGCTTACGGTGCATCAGAGTAAGGATTTGAAGGGCAATGGCGTCAAGGTTATTTGTATGGATCCTGGGTGGGTCAAGACAAGGATGGGGGGTGAGGGCGCGGTGCTCGAGGCAAAGGAGAGCGTGAGGGGCATGCTGGATGTGGTGGCGGGGCTAAGGGAGACGGATAGTGGAAAGTTTTATAGGCATGATGGCGGGATTGTGCCGTGGTGATATGTATATAGGAAAGAGGTTAAAGTATGTGAAATGAATGAGTGATTCGAAGAAATGTAAAGACTCATCTAAACATTTTCCTTGACTTCTCTTCGGAGAGACTGTGTGTGATAAAATTATTCCGCACCCTTTTTTTTTTGCTCTCTTTCTATCTACCGTGCACAGCCTAGTCAATCATAGCCCAACCCCAGCATGTTCATCCACTGTAAAGTTACACAAATACACACAACATGCCCGACTATCTATTCCAAATCCCCAAACCACACCAACGCAACCACCCCGCCCCCTCCCACAAGCAAGATGACGATCAACAATCCCTCACTCCTACTCCAATCATGTAAAAATCCGGATGGTTACAAGCGGATAACACGTCTCAAGCAACACAGCAACCCGAGCAAAGCGCCCCAAGCACACACACACACACACACACACAAAAGGCGCGGGTATGTCTTGGCGCTACAGCATGAACAAGTACACCCAATGACGCAGCAGCACGCAAGGCACAGAAAATAGATTTGAAAAAAGAGGGAAAGCGATGTAGCATTCATCTCTAACAACCAGCCAGGAGAGAGAGAGAGAGAGGGAAAAAGCCGACTAACCAAACAAAAACGCCCAATCAATGCGATAAACTCTATGGATACGATAACCCAGCAATCAAGCTGCAACAGAGCAAGAGCAGACGAGTCTTTCCTCTCAGCACAAGGCAAAAGCTAACTTCTTGGAGAAAAGCCAAAAAAGAACTAAACACTTGCCACTCTACTCATTTGTCCGTCTTTGACGCCTCTATCTAGGACGCCCGGTATTTATTTACTCTTTGGGCGACGAAAAGGATGGGCCTCAGTATTGAAGACCCAGTCATCTAGACTAATCATATCGGTTGGGCTAAAGATGAGATAAAAGTACTTGAGTGTCTCGGCCGTCCAAAATGACTCCATCTTATCTTCTATGTTATTTTCTCGCGTGTACGAAGTCTTGCCCGCAAACGATGGAGACATGACAAAAGTCACGTCTCGGACTTGGCCGTATGCATACGGCGTCTTTGTGGCGGCGACAATGCTGTTGAACATGCGCCATGCGCTGTCGAGGTAGCTGCGGTCGCCTGTGATGCGGTACATGATGAAAACAGATTCTATGGCTTCCGGGCGGAGGAGATAGCGTTTGTCGCGGATGTTTGAAAACCCCTCGGGGATGTTGTATTTTTTCACCGCGGCTTCGATGGTGTCGACGTACTTTGTGCTATAGTGGCTCATGACAGTTTCTTCCCAAGCTGTCTGGTTCCAGGGGCATGAGGTGCGTGATTTACAGGGAATCATGTCAAAGGTCTCGGGCATGATGCCGGTAGGGGTCGCGTGGTACGAGTACATGCATCCTTTGGTGAGCTTCGCGCCAATATCGACGTGCCTTGAAATGGAGAAGATGCGGCCTGCAAGGCCAAACATGCCGCCGATGAAGCACGTCAGATGCTGCATGGTTGGAGTTAGAGTAATTTCATCGTTGTAGGCAGAGACATCGCCGCAAAGCAAAAGATCCTCGCCATGCACCGGCTTAGGCACCATGGGCCTGAAAAGCATATGCTCATCAATCTTCTCCGCAGAGTCTCGATATAGCTTCTCGTATACTGGCTCAACACCACCGAGCAGCGCATGCATCTTGGGAAAATACTCATACGTGCTGTCTGCAAGCGCACCAATAGAAAAGGAGCTGGACAAACTAAAGTCCTCTTGCGCGGTATTCACCATAGTTGGCCAGAGCCCAGGCAGCTTCGTAGAGTTCTGAGTACGGTCTATAAGTCGGGTGACTCTGGCCACGGCATCGTAATACTTTGGTTCCGATGTGATTTGCGCGAGGCGTGTAAACTCCATGGTCAACGAGCCAAGGCAAGCAAAGCAAATATTGCTTTCAGCATCGAACGCATCTCTCCCCGGCTTCTTGGCCTTCTCCACGCTCAACCAGCCCAGCGGCGTATTGTTGGCCGTGTCAAAAGCCCGGTAGAGCATTTCGCCCAGCTGAATTGCTTTTTCAAGCAAGACGGGCATCCCACTCATATCGTATGCGCTCAGCAAACCCCCTAGATATCTGATTGTCGTTTCGAAAACGCTGATACTCGTGAGGTTCGTCCTGCCGAAATCGATCATGGCAACTGCTTCTACCGCCTCGTCGAACTCGTCCCGAAGGCCCATGATCCACAGCGTGTCAAGCGAATCTACTAATGTTGCACCCCATCCACCAAAACTTTCTTCGCCCTCTGCTGTGACGGGCCTGAGCTCATCTTGCGCCCAAGCATACGCCCGGTAGCTATCCCAGGTACGCTTAAAGACATCTCTTACGGCGATCCTTCGCTCCTCTCTCTGGTTCCGTTGTGCGCGCGATTCGGGAAAGTATTCAGCCTGGATGCGTGGGAGCACACGGGGCTTGTTCGTTGGTAGCGGTATATAGGACGAGATGCGGTTTACAAAGGGGGCTTTGCGCCAATCGTACGACTGCTCGGATTCCAGGCGCGAGAGACTGGGCCCTTCATGCATGTACGCTTCGTGGTCTTCAAACGGAACGGCAAGCGGGTCAATGGGTTCACCGAAGAACCAGTAGCATACGCCGAAGAGGACGGCGGCGCCCAGTGAGTAGAGTAGGATGCGCTTGTGTTGTCGAGACATGGGCCGCTGGTACTGCCCGCCGCGGGGCAACTTGATCCTACGCATGGTGAGATGGTGGTTCCAGGAAACTATGGTCGTTCATTGAAGTCAACAATGCAAGAGGATTGTTTGGGATGGGAACAAGCACCAGACACGTTTGCGTGCTGGATTCGAGAGTCAAAGCAAGCAGAATGCAAAAGGCCAAAGTGTCATGGAAAGGAGACGGAAAGATATGCTTGGTGGAAAGACGCTGACCCGGGGCCCTTGTAATATACAACGGGCGGTGGTGGAGCTGGACTCGGCGCTTTAGGACACCTCTCTCGAGTGAGAGAAGAGGTAGGGAACGTGACCCATGTGCCAAGGCAGAGACTACTGCTGATCAATCTGAATCCGCAGGGTAGACCCGTTCCGATAGCCGTGGCGTTAGTAACAAGTATCCAGGGCGCGTGCCGCTGGACCAAATAGTACATACAAAGGTGCATAGAGGCGACCGTGTTGATTGAGGCCCGAGGGTCCAGTGACAGGGGGCACACGCTAGACCCGCTGCGCATTGGCTCCACCCGTTAAGCCGCACCACTGTGTGACGACTGAGTACGAGTACACTGAGAGCTCGTGCTGTCTCCTTCTCTTTCCTTGCTTACAATAGCTCAATTCACAAAATAGCCATCCCGGTTGATCCAATATCATTAACTTGCTCCATCAATTCGTCTTACATACATAGTACAATACACAGCCAGCTAGTCGCCCAAAGACCCAGAAGCCCAACACCATGCCTTTTTTTCTCTAAACCTCATGCGGTCTTCATCCATGAACGCCAGCTATTGTACAGTGAGCAGCGGGGAGTGCTGCCCGGAGAGTGGTGAGGGTTACGCCAAGATTGACCGTATATGTAGATGCAAAAGAATGCTGAACGTAGAAAAGAGGACGTCGTTGCAAACAATCAGTCACTCAAAAAAAGATCTTAGGGACGTATACGTTCGACAGGAACAAGTAGCTCAAGATATCATCATTTCTCGTCTACTCTGTCTCCTGGTCCGATTCGAAAAAGACCTTGCGTGTTATCTGAGATGCCGTTAGCGAATGTGTTAGCTTTGAATGGCTATCCAACTTACTGCCCAAGATCCCGCTACAGTAGCACAAATGCCTGAGCTGATGGCCATTTGCCTTGTCCCTCTTGTGCTCTTGAAAATAGCACCGCTCAAGGCGCCGGCAAGTATGCTATTGCTCGTCTCGTGCTTTCCCCTAAAGTAGCCAATGGTGAGGTTTATTCCGTTGTATATCATGGCAATCACACCCGCGCTGTTTCCCAGAAAAGGCCCTCTCCGCGTTACCGCATTGAGCACACCGTTGAGCCGCAACCGTGGTGGCATGCTAGGCGGGTTCTTCTGAAGCCCCTCGGCAAGCCCCCATGCGCCACCAATCGTCAGCGCTGTCAGGTACGATGTACCGGTGCCATAACATAGGTCATCTGACCAGCCACGCGACGGAAGAGCGGAAGGAGTTTGTTCTTCGAGCGAGAGGTATTCGAGCGTGTCTTGGTTGAGACCGGCAAGCGGGTGCAGTTGTGTAGGGTCGAAAATGAACTCGGAGGGATTCTGAATGGCGGTACTGGGGTCGAATGGCGCAGGCTGGAAAGTGTCTTCTTTTACAAAGTCGTTATTTTGTGGCGGTTGTGGTACCGCCTCCTTGGACTTGCGCCCTGTTAATGAGTCCCAGCTAAAAAAATCATTGTAAGCAAGTCTGATACCGGTAGAGCACATGAATCAGAAGAAAGATAGGCACCTACATAGCCATGTTGAAGAGGTCGGGTTGTGACGGCGTAAAAGAAAAGACAGACGGCTGCGCCTAAGGGCTAGCAAGGCAACCCCCACAGTCTCACAGACGACGAGGACAAGAGAGGTAGAATGAGAAAAAGCGGATGATGACGCAGGGACAGAAGCGCGCAGGCAATGGCGGCGTGGGCTGGTGGAGGCGTCGGCGGTGATGTCGCGAAAACTTCTGGCGAGCAACATTGAACAGTGACGGAACCGACGAGCGCACGGACCTTTCTCGAAGGGTCTCTGCTTCCGAGCTCGGAAAGAAATGTTTGGATAGCCACACAGCCCACCGAACAAACATAACATACGTAAAAGAAAAAGACAAAAAAGTTCAAAAAGCCATGGCGCTCCCGGAATTCAAGCAAAACTTCCTCAAGGATTGTGTCTCAGCCGGCGCCCTCAAATTCGGCACTTTTACCCTCAAGTCCAAGCGCATCTCGCCCTACTTCTTCAATGCGGGGCTGTTCCACCGCGCCGACCTGCTGCGCTCCATCTCGTCGGCCTACGCACACACACTGAAAGCGCACGGCGACGCCGACCCCTCGTTCCAATGGGACATTCTCTTCGGCCCGGCCTACAAAGGCATTCCCCTCGCCGCCGCCTCCGTCGACAAACTGGCTGATCTGGATCTCGCAAAGTACGGCCAGAAGAGTTACAGCTTCAATCGCAAAGAAGCAAAGGACCACGGTGAAGGCGGTAACATTGTCGGTGCTAGTCTCAAGGGCAAGAAGATTGTTATCGTTGACGACGTCATTACTGCCGGCACGGCCATCCGTGAGGCTATTGAGATTATAAAGAAGGAAGGCGGAGAGCTGGTCGGCATCATTGTTGCTTTTGATAGGCAGGAGAAGACGCCTACTGCCACGGATGACGATGGCCAGCCTGGTCCAAGTGCAATTGGTGAGGTAAGGAAGCAGTACGGCATCCCGGTGCTCGCTATCCTCACACTGGACGATGTCGTCGAGTATCTGAGGAGTCTGGGCGGAGAGGAGGATCTGAAGAGGCTGGATGAGTACAGGGCCAAGTACAGGGCTAGTGATTGAGATAGGAAGAGTTGCCTTGGAGGGGGGTAGATTTATGATACCATGATGGCGAAGCCCTGTGTGACATGCCAGAGCACGCACGAGAGGACTTCTAAGGTCAACTCCGGCTGCTTGTCACCTAGTGTTGTGATAGAAGAAAAGTTTCTTTTGTATATGATTAGATGTCTTTCTTTTCTTTCTCGTCATTTCTTCCTTCTCGCAGTCTGTTCTCGATTCAGCAAGCTCCTGTGTACTCGTACAAGTATCTGACTGTCAATCACACGGTCATGGACGTTGCACAATACATGATATACAAGCTGTTCGGCAATCGACATTGCAGGGGCGTTCAACATCTCCTGACGCCACAGACTGGAACTGAAGTTGGGTGGCGTAATGCAAAGTCATGGAGACTAACGTAAAGCGTCCGTCATTTTGATGGACGCGAGGACCATCTACCTCGTGCAAGCTCATAGAAGATAAACATCGCCAACTCTAAAGACCTTTTTCTCAGTCCCCAGTCCCATGCCCTGAACGCCAAATTACATAGCATCTGGTAATCATCGCGAATCACTTAAGCCTTCTTAGCAAACTCGACGCGAAGGATAAGATGGCCGAAACCGACTGTAGCTTGTTAGCAACGTCACAAATTGACAATAATTTCCAGCGTGACTTACATCCGTCCATCTTCTCGCATGCCTTGGCAGCATCTGACCTGTCTGCGTAGCTGACAAAAGCGAATCCCTTGGCGCGGCCAGTCTCCCTGTCCTTGGCCAAGAAGACCCTGGTGACATGTCCATATCTTGAGAACATGTCGCGCAGATCTTGCTCTTCGGCGAACTCGGAAACGTTGGTAACACGGAGCGTTGCACTGTCGTCGCGGTCGAACTTTCCGCCCATCTTCTCGCCAGCACCACTGCGTCCACGCAGATGTGGGGGCACATATCCTCCGGATCCCGATCCAAGACCGCCTGATGCGCCAACGCCGGGCGCATCGTCGGGCATGTCGGCAGGCGCAACGTCGCCCTCTGGGGCCATGGTGTCCTTGAAGGGACATTTTGTGGTGAAATGGTCGCCCTGGCAAATACGACACTTGATCTTTGCGTTCTTGAGCTCGGCCTTCTTCTTAGCTTCGTCGCCCTTGTCCTCGGTGCTGGCTTTCCAGTTTGCTACAGGTCGGAATATAATGTTTTCGGCTACGGAGACTGTGTCTGTTTGTGGGCCGGCGGGCTTGCCCTTTTCTTGACCAAACTTGGCCCATTGCTTTCGTTCGGCGACGCGTGGGTTCACGACTTGCTTGACGACGGTCTTCTTGATGCGGCGGGTGGTCTTAATTTTCTTGCCGTCCTCGATGCGGTACGAAATGACAGTCTCGGTTCCGTCCTTGTTCTTGATGACCTGGTTGGGTGGGAGGGAGGTGAGAGACTCCTCGTCGTCTTCTTCCGCCCAGTCGGTGCGGCTACATGGCACTTGTCAGCATGATCACTCTCGTCGACGGTCGGTCTAGATCGAAGAGAAGGAAGAAGAAGAAGGAAGGCGATTCGATGTGGCAGGCAGAGGGCGGCGATTTTGCGCACTGGCGCGAATAACACAGATAGACTCACCCTGCAGGTCGTGACATGTTCGCGGATATGGATGTGCTGTTTTGTCTGTGGGCGGCAGTCCTGTGGTGTAGTCGGCGCTGTGTCAGATATAGAACGGTAGCAAGTGGCGGCCGGTGGGGCAATTCTGTGTGCGCTGCGCCGCCAAGATTTCGCGCTAATAGCACCTGTCATCACCATTTCGAAGGTTGCCGTCGAACATACAACTTGGCCGTGTTAAAACAATCGTCCAAGCGAGACAACTGGGACGCCAAGTTGTTTACGAGGGATGTATTGAGGGTCGCTTAAATCGGAAATATTTCCACACGTATCCAGCTCCATCTCTACCATTTCTCAAGGCACATAGCGGAGCCAGACATGTGTCTTGCATAGTTCACCACCCTGGGGCTGTCTCATGTCTGAAGAGAAAGAAAAGGCATCATGTTTCTGTTTTATTAATACGGAAATTACAGTCTACAGGTGTTCTCGTCTCATATGAGATTATCTCCAAAAGCCTTCGGATTCAATCATTGACTCAGCACTGTCCTTCTCAACCTTCTGAGCCCAGATTCCATTGTACCTTGCCACGTCCAGGCCCCTGAAATTCACCAACAGGCAGCGGTCTGGGGTGCCGAATAACATCGCTGCTTGTCCTGGCAATCGTTTGTACCATGGAGGTTGGTGTGCCGGTTGGGAACGCTGTCTCGCTGCTATTCCTGGGTAGTCTTGCTTTCTGAATGTGGTGGGGTGAGTGAGGTGAATTGAAATCGTTGGCAAAAGGAATTTGAGGAAGGTTAGGGTGTGGGTGTGGAAGCACTTGCGGTAACTGTCCGGATTGCTGCGAGCCATGGACGTGATCGAAGAACATGCTATAGCTCACAAGTATCCCGTTAGCAAAGGGGGCTTCGACAAAATGACCGAAACAGAGCGAGGGTGTTCTTACTCTTGAGGCTGAGTACTGCCCCTCCGACTCGTCTGTACACTGTTCGCCACACTGCCACCTCCATTTCCACCTACTGTACTGCCTGGCGCACTACCATACGTTGCTGCATGTTGGGATTGCGGAGTAGAAGGTAGCCATCCACTGCTTGTGATTCCCTCGACGTCCATTAGTCGTTGAAGTAAGTCTTCGGTAATGACAAGCAAATGTTCCATCGCAGCAATACGTGATGTTTCCTTTGCAGAGCAACAGTGGATGTAGGATCTACTGGATGGATTGTGCTCGACGATGCACGCCCCAACTCTTCTTGACGAAGTCGGGGCGAAGCTTATCACGTCGAGACACCGATTCGGCCCATAGATCGCGCGTGCGTTCGCTATGATGAGTCAGTATCGAATCATCCAATCTCAGGAACACATGTACCGAGCACTCTTGTCCGCATACTTTCCAGTGCGTACTCCGAGTCCTTGTCCTCCATGCGATGCAATATTTGGCTCGCTGTTCGCTCTAGGGCTAGGCTGTCGTAGCTGTTGCTCTTCCCGTGCTTCATATCTTTGAACGCCTCGATCATTACACTTGGTACGTTCCAAGATCAACACTCGGCGAAGGTTCGACTTCCTCGACTTGTCAGACTGCCCGGACTTTGAAGACGCTGCAGAGCCAGCGGTGTTTGTGCGTTCAACCGGCCCAAACTTCCCAAAGGATGCTAGTTCTTTTGCAAAGTTCTTCCACGAAAAAGTCCTTGAAAGGTTCTTTTCCGAGTTGGTTCGGCTTATGTTTGGTGAGCTTCTACCTGACCTTGAGCCGTCAAGTTGCCTTGAACTTCGCCGTTGAGTACGAAGTTGCTGAAGGCGTTCCTCGTAATGCGCAACTTCTCTTAGGCGTTGCTCTTTTCTGGCAATATGAATATCGTGTATGGAACCGTGTCTGGCGAGACGATGGGGATTCTTGGTATGCCAGGGATTCAGCTGCGGTCCAAGTGCAATCCTTTCAGCAAGTGTTGGCGGCGGTCCGGGCTGGGAATGTCTTCTTAGGTGGACGGGTTGCTGCGATGCACTCGATTTTCTAGAGTTCAGTGAATTTGCCTTGAGACTTGGGCTAGTCGAATGAGCCCTGATTCGGCCTGCCCTTCCGTATGGAGGATCCAGGGTGCCTAATTCCTCGACTAGATCGAGTGTTAAGCTTTGCCGATACCGCTCTTGCCAGTACTGTCCGGGCTGACCGTATACACCTAAAGTAAAGGGAAACGTTTTAGTGACTATTAATGCACCTGTTGCTTTATTAGTAGTTTATTTCATCTTACCATATGTTTGAGCCATTGAATGAGAAAGGGCAGACGAACTCAGTAAGGTGTCAGAGCCGTATGGCTCACATCTAAGTGACGTGACGTCGTGGTAAGCTCGAGTCGTCAGAGACGCGTGCTCAAAGGCTGATACGTGGCTTTGACAATGAAAGCGAGCTTACGGTTGGAGTCCTCGCAGGATGTGGAACTGGAGTAAAGAAGAAATAGTGTTAGGGGATGTAACAAAGAAGAATTGTAGCCTCAAAAGTGCTCAAGTAGGATATTGTTGACCAACCATCGGATGGTAGCGGTGGACAACGAGCGGTGGACTGAGCGAAGAAGAAGGAGAGGAGAAAAGGTCGAGGATAGTGAAACTTGTTTACTAGTAGCAGAGTCAGGGAGTATTTAGTGGAAGGTGCAGTTAAGTGAGACCCCAACACCCAGCCATGTCTCAACGTAAGCGGTAGTGACGTCCATGGAACTTCGCCAGCTCAGGCACACTGTTTCGTGCCCCAAGCTTACATGTTGGCATTGCATGATCACTGAGATATTTCAATCTATAGCAGCACATGTTGGGGACACTCAGTCAATTCACGGAGTTGCCGCTTTAGGAAAGCCACAACTTGGACATGTTTGTTGTCAGATGATCGCGATGAAGCACATGTCACCTGATGCCAATTGATTTCACGCATACATCCTTTTCTGTGGTAGTCAAACAAGGCCATGGCAAAAAAGCAAAAATTCAATGCTATCTTAGCAACAGTAGCGAGAAATCCACTTTAACTCATCAATGGTATCCTGTTCTTTCATACTCCCCTCATCCGTGCAAATGCCAACACACAAACGCTTCAAGTACAAGTATGCTCTTTTGGTATTTAATCCACCCTATGTCAGATGTATAATGTCACTACTACTCGAAGAATGAACCTACCTACATGGGACCTACGGACGGATTCAACATGGCTCTGTCCCGACCTAGCAGTTTGACGACCACCTCACCTTTAGGCTTGGGTGCAATCGCTGCTTTCGAATCAAAGCAACGATGAACTGTCAGCCACTAACCAGAAAATCTAAATCGCGAAGCCTCTAATCTACCAAGACCCTCTCGGGGGGCCACATTTCTCCGGCGGTAGCTGGCCGTAAAGTCCTGTAGGATTGTCCTAATCATCCTAACATCACCAGTCTGGATGCGTTGCCGAATGTTGTTGAGGAAGCGCTCACTTTCTTGAGGTGTGATGCTGCCCTGCGGTAACATGGCCACCGTGTTTGCGACCCACTGTGCGACTTGTTCAGGCATAAGCTCAAACAGGTCCAGAAGCACGCCAGACGAGTCTGCAAAACAGCCCTCAGGGAAACTGTACATCATGCCAGTCATGATGCGCTGTACAAGTTGTACACCGGCACCCATGACCAGCTGCTTAACACGGTCGCGTATCTGCTCTGGAACTTCATGACGCGTGTTATCAAACGTTGATGAAGGTGACGAGTTGCGACCGTAACCGAGGAGATCGCGCAGGAAGTGCAGCACCGCAATGATGGGATCCTCTTTAAGCAATGTGAGAGAGCTGCAGGCTGCGAGGAGAATTGTCTCCATGAGCGGAGACATGATAGACTCGGATGGGAAATAGAGCGCCATGTCGGCTGCAAGACGGAAGTAGTCTTCGATGAGATCAGGGAGTTCTTCTGGTGGCAGGTCACTAAGTATCCTCAGGAAAGTCTTCGCTTGCTGCTCATAGAACTGGTAGACGTCGTTTGCTAGTCTTGCGTCAACATCTTCCACGCCTTGCGAGAATTCTCGCACAATCGACGCTGTTGCCCAGAGGAAACAACCTTGTCTCGATTTGTCGAAGCCTTCAATCAGCTTCGTGGCAAGGTCGGGCAGAAGTGGTCGCATCGCTGTCTGGTAAGAAAGCACCATGTACCGCCAGCACCTACATACACGCTCGAGGATCGGTATGCTTGTGTGGAAATGGCTGATCATGTTTGCAAGGGTGGGGAAGATCTGTTGGCAGTATGTGACGGCTGGGTGTTCTTGGCCTGGTGGTATATCTGGGCGCACCATTTCGAAGAATATGGTGAGCAGATTGATCTTGTCGGCAATGAGTTTCTGGTCCGGCTCGTCCTTGGCCTGTTGTGCGAGCTCGATCAAGTGCGCCATAATAGGGTCAAGGTAGAGCTTAAGCGTTGCAAGAAGCTGGTCGTTGGGAACTTTGGCGACGACGGATGCAACACCTTCGGTGATCTCTTCTTGACTGCTAATAGGCAGTTTGTTCAGGTTCTTTACATAAAACTGCTGCAGTGGGTTAACAAAGCCAACCAGCAGGCTTGCGCAGTCGTTGCAAAAGAATTTGAAAGACAGCGCGGCAGCCCGGATGACGTCCTTGGTCGAATGATCAAAGGCAGCCATAATATAGTCCAACTGCATCTGCAGTGTGTCGGGGTGCTGAGCTGTCCATTCCGTGTATCTTCCCAGAGCCATTACAGCTTGGAATCGCAGTTTATTATGGTCCGGTATGCCTGCGATAAGTGGAATGAGGCGTGGAAGCATGATGTTCTCATCCGGAGGCACCATGCGGCCCATAGCTCGAACAGCAAACAAAGGCGCTTCCAGTTTCTGCCACTCGGGCACGCTATTTGGTCCAGCTTGGGCGCCGTAGGTGAGGACCCACTGTTGAATGAGATCATAGGGCTTTTGAAGGCATTCAACGACACCCATGACCTCACAACAATCTTTGAGTACATCGCCCATTTGGTGGCGGAACTCGCGGAACTTTTCTTCCTGCTCGCGATCACCCTCGAACAAATCCTTGTCGTCACCACCGTCACCGTCGGGCTTGGGGTATTGTAGATGGCCAATCATGATGTCGACGAGTTTGGAGTAAATGCCGATGCACTGATTGCGGGCTTCTGCATATTTCTCAAGCGTCAGGTACTGCTTGAGGTCGTACCAAAACTTGAATGTGTGGGAAATGGCATCCTTCTCCTTGTCCAGCGCGGCTATGGCCAGTATGGCTTCGACCAGTGCACGGAAGTCGGTCGGTAGGCGCGCAATAAGGATCACCCAAGATTCTCCAGCCTCGGCAAATATCCTAGCAATGCCCTTGAACTTTTCAGAGTCCTCCTCTTGCGCTGCTTCTGCGAGCTTCGTCTGGAGGCTGATGACTTGGGGATAGAGGATCATTATCGAGTTGAGCGTCTCGTCAACATCTCTCGTCTCAGCAAGGAGGGCACTGAGACATTCTACCGCGGCCTCAAAAGGATCTTCGTGTGAGAGGCCATCGAAAACAATCTTCAGGAGAGCAGAATTGATGATGGCGTCCAGTGGAATCTCGCGTATCCAGGAAGTGATGCATTGGAGCAATTGGGGATTTTGAGCGGCCGCCGCTATGAATCTCTGTTAGTGGAAACGGTCTCGAGCGCAAAGGAAGAGAGGGAGCATGCGTACGTGAAGAAGTCCCATATCGTACGAGGAGTTCCAGGGCTTGTTGGGCGTTGTCTTCAATCAACTCAGCCGTCCTCATAGTCAACTCGTGTTCCTGACCACCACACATTAGACTACAACTCTGCTAGCATGTGTCGGCACCGGGGGAAATTGCCGTAGGCTGCAAATGGGGCGCGGCTCGCTCGGACGTACTGTGAGTGCGATCTTACGTCCATGAGTGACTTCTTCGGGGAGAACGCGGAGAAAGTCGAGGACGCAAGGCAAGGTTGCTGGATCGGAGCCGAGTGAGGTGACGATATCTTTGAGGACATCCTTCCACTCGGTCATCTGTATTGCGAGATTTGCCAGACACACGCACAGCTGCAAGCGTATCGGCTTGGGTCCAGCGTGGAATATGGCCAAGTTTCGCATAATCGAGGCTCGCAGCTCTGGGAGCTGCGCGCGGGGCACTTGGTGCAGGTCGTAGACGATCTGATGACTATTAGGAGGGCGAGACTTTTGGTGCATGACAATAGCGGCCTACCTTGCCCTTGAGCGTCGTGGCAGCAAAGAGCTTTGCTGCCGCGTCTGCAGAGTTGGACTCTAGCATTGCCAGTGTGGTTGTCCATGCCTCTTCCTGCGCGAGTAATCAGTCCCGTGTGCCTCTCCGTGACGACAACACACTGGTACATACCGACTTCTGAAACTGCTCCAAGAACTTGTGTGCCTGCTCTTTCTGTGCGCGGTCCGCCGAGGACGCCATAGTGTTGTGCGCCGCCAGCACGGGCTCAAACACTTGCTGTCCGTTGGCAGCCATGCTGAGGGTGTCTGAAGGGGGGGCGGAGGGATTGTGATGGTGGGGAAACGGATGCGGATAACTGCTCAGAAAGAGACGGCGGGGCGGGAGTTATATTGCGCGCATGCACAGGCTGTGAGATGGAGAGCGGCCGACAGAGAGTGCAGGCGGGTGCGATGCGGCGGCTTGTGTGCTGGTGGCAGTGGGAGTGGTGAGGGCAGTCGAGAGAGTAGAAGTGGTGGGGTGCGAGTTTGCTCGGCCATGGGCAGTTGCGTTTGGTCGCGCATAGGGCAGTCAAGGCAAAGATCCCCACGGTAGCGCCAAGCAATTGTGACCGCTCACTCGCGCCAGAAATGTTCCCTCGACTGCACTCCATCCCCAAGCTATTGTCCACTCTGCGAATCCTGCCGGCTCGGCTTTGACTCTACGCACGCGCACACTAGAAAACCAGCAGCTCGACTCGACTTGCAAAATGACTGGACGTGGAGGTCAGTATGCCGTGTCTCGGTGGGCGGTAATCATAGCTAACTAACGTGTTGCAGGTCGCGGCGGAGGTAAAGGTACGATAGCTGTTGCCATAGGCTTGCACGGCCAGACGCATTGACAAGTCCACAGTCCTTCTCCCCCCTATCAACTTTATTTTCAAGCTCTTGCAATCACGAGCGACCATATCCGTATGGCTATACGAGAACCTGGGCATGCGCATCGAGGGAAAACTGAGGGTACGGCGGCCGCTTGCTATCAACATATATATCCACACAGCTAACGGGCCGCCAGGGCTTTGACGAGTTCATGAACCTTGTCATCGACGATGCCATCGAAGTCACGCTTGCGAAGAAGGACGCGCCCGAGGAGAGGCGCAAAGTCGGCCAGATCCTGTTGAAAGGAGACAACATTTCCCTGATCCAGCAGCTTCAATAGGCGTCCATGACGGATGCATTGTTTTATCGCGGGTGCAGAATCGCATACATGAGAGAGAATGGCGCACGAATGGCAGGATTTTGGAAAGCAGCAAAGGTGCACGATTTTGTTTTAGCAAACATGGGAGAAGGCTCAAGCACCTGCGCGACGGAGCTCGCCAGCGCCGGTCACCAAGGCGTCGAGGCGAAAATCGGACGAGTCCATGGGCACCGACTCATTTGGTGGAAGCAGCTGCTCGGTCAACGACAGGCCAACTTTGACGTGGTTAGTTAGCCCTCCACATACAGAATACCAGTAGTTCTTACCGCGAAAGGGCATGCGCGATACGTGGTGACAGCGGGTCAAGAAGAAGTCGTAGAAGCCCTTGCCATGACCAAGACGGCCAAACTGCGCGTCAAAGGCCATGCCAGGCATGACGATCAGATCGAGACCGTCTGTCATGGCCTCGATCTTACCGTGTGTGAGACCAGTACCACCAAAGCAGTTGGCACGTGACGTAATGGACTCTTCGTCCGGCGTGGGAATGCCCCATTTGTCTGGTCGGAACGAGTCAAAATCCGTCATGGAATGCAGCTCGAGCATGTCCATGATGGACTTGGGTTGGCCCTGGCTGCGAGTCTCGACAGAGTATGTGTAGGGAATGAAGACCTTCTTGCCCTGGTCCAGCGCATTACGGACAATGTCAGTCGTGGAGATTTCGCCCCCAGGCATAGATAGATAGACGCTGATCCTGTGGGCAGCCTGGTACTCGGGCATGGCGAGCAGAGTTGCTGTGGCATTGTTCGCTGGGTGGCATTAGAGAAGTGCAGCATGCGCCTCTTCTTTCTTGCTTAACGTACTCTGCGAGGCGGCGGCAGCATCAGGCAGTTTGCTGAGAATGTCGCGCATCTTCTTTCGCAACTCCTTCTTGGCTGCTACGAGCGACCCCGCCATGGTGGTGTGTTTGTGCCTTTGATATGTATTGTAGCGAAATGTCACCGTGTTTCAGAGCAGCGCCAGCGCCAGAGCCGTTGCGCAGCCGCCAAGTACAAACTGGGAATGACAGTAACTCGCGAACAGCAGCGGGCTAACGTTGTATTATTGGATGTGCGACCCGTCGAATAAGCGTAGTCCAGCCACCAGCAATAGGGAGAAAAGCGCGGATGCGGGTGCGGATGACGATGGCCGGCCTTGTGGCAGCCGATGATCTGCAAGTAGCCGCGCCATCCTTGTACATGCGTCCCAAGCAAGGAGGCGGCGACACTCAACATGCCCAGCCCACGACACTCCCTTCTCTCGACATTCACCCACCGTCCACCTACATTCGCACACGCACACGCACATAAATATACGCCCACACACTCGCCCACGCGCTTTTGCTGCCCTCTGAACCACCCACACTCGTTTACAAACAAACGCGCGCGCTCCCAGAACGATGCTTTGCAGGATAGCCGCTCTTCTCCTCTCCGGAGTCGCCGTATTGCACGCGCAGGCCCAGACTGCTGCTGCTCCCGCTGATCTCGTCGGCACATGGACAAGCAAGTCGAATTCCACAATGACCGGCCCAGTATGACCTATGAATTGCGACATGCGCGGGAGCATCGAGGCTAATTGCTTACGTAGGGCTTCTATAACCCCGTCGAGGAGAAATTCACCGAGCCGAAACACACGGGCATCAGCTACTCCTTCACAGCGGACGGCTTTTACGAGGAGGCTTACTACCGCGCCGTCGCCAATCGTACGTGTAGCCAACCAGCGGTGCGCCCACTGTGAGCAGCCTGCTAATCATACCAAACAGCCCAAAACCCAAAGTGCCCCAAAGGCATCATCCAATGGCAGCACGGAAAATACGAGAAACTCAGCAACGGTTCACTGATCCTCACTCCCATCAAGGTCGACGGCCGACAGCTGTTCTCCGACCCGTGCCAGTACAAGTATTCCATCTACACGCGCTACAACACAACCGAGATGTTCAAAGTACGTACTTTCCATCTGCAAGCCCCCGTAAGCATAGACGCTGACATGCATATAGAGCTACGAATACGTCGCTGTCGATGACTATGCCAAGATGCCGCGCCTCACCCTGTACAAATCCGACGGCGCGCCTATGATGCCCCTGTACCTCGCCATGTCCCAGCCCCAAATGCTGCCTACCACTACGCTCAACCCCCTCGTCACCCAAACCGCTGCCCCAAAGAACTCGAAGCGAGGCGAGCTTCCCTTGAACCACGAGGTTATTTACAAGCGCTCGCCCAGCTCAGTCAAGGCTGACCAGTGGTGGTGGTTTGGTGTGTTCCTGACTGCAGGCGGAGGCTTCCTTTACTTTTTCTTCTAAGTAATGAAAAGTCTCTGCTTTTGGTGCGTTTTAAGTCGTTCAGGATACTAGCGGGGGGGTTTTTTTTTACAATGTTTCGTCAAAAGATAGGTTTCCGGCGGCATGCTCTGGGAGTTTGTGTGGCATCATGATAATGGAATTTGCAGCTAGCGGAGTTTTCTTTTTAGGTTTCTTAGTGTACTTGATACTACTGCCTTTGGCGTTGGAACTTCGAACAACCGGTTTGAAATTGCTGGACTTTTAGAATGGGAATGCAATGAGTACGGAGACTGAGAGTAGTATGTAGTAAACATGAGGCGTTAAATGTGGGCATAGAGTTATCTATGCATATTCATCAGTCAGCTTTTCTACGAGAGAGAAAAAAATGGGTAGAAAGAAATAAAGAAAACAGTCTAAACTGGACCTTTTTTCTTGCAGTTGAAGTGCATGAGAAATTGCGTGCGTGCGCAAAAGTGATTGTGCGATATATACCAACACTACAAAATCTCCTTTGCCTTTTCTTACCCGTTCTCACCACACACACCCTCCAGCCATGCAAGTCCCCCTCAAAAACCGAACATGTAAAACGCACACAAAACCACCACGTAGTTACCCAAGCAATGTATACTCTTAGTCTATCGCATGCTTGTTTCGTAACACCTAGATCGCTCGGACTGCCTACACCTACCTCCATACATTCATATACACGAGCCATCATCTACCCCATCTACATACACTAACAATAGCTAACTGCTAGTATAGCCATAGCCTTGTCTACACCAACTCTTCTCTTTTTTCCCAGCGTCTGGTCTTATCCGATCTTTTGTTGTGAAATTACTTCTTTCTGACTTTCCTTTTTCTTCTAGCCGGGTCCAGACGCGTCTTGGTTTGGTCGCCCGGGGTGATGATGATGTAATGGCATGTATGTATATCTGACTATCTTGTCTAGGTTATGTTTTTTTGTTGTTGTTGGGGAGAGTAGGGGAGGAGTGGATATGGCATAGAACGTGTGTTGGAGACTGGGGTTCCGGGGTAGGTTGGCGTCTTTGGTGGCGGTGGAGTTTGTAGTTTGTACTATGTAGCGAGGGAATGCATGGAAATGAGTGGTGCTGGGGAGGAATGGGTGGGCAGCGTGCAGTGGGAGTACGCTCGTTGCCCTACTTGTCGTACGGCTTCATGTCATGTCATATAGAGTATAGCGTCGTGGTTTCTAGGACAGTTAGAGTGAGATGTGTTGAGAGTGCGTCATCAGATGCGGA
>JAWDHC010000169.1:0-64189 GCA_036172615.1 Curvularia verruculosa | reverse complement strand
TGCTGATTCTCTGCATGGAACAGTATATATCTTCAGACTGGACCAAGGTCTGACAATACGCAAGCAGATCACTAGTCTTAAAAGCGCTGATAAGATAGCGTTAAAGCGTAGGGAGCGTGAAAGAAAGTAGATATAGAAGCAAGGAGTGCTAACAAAGAGAGCTAGAGAGGATCTACTCGCTCAGCGCGAGGCTGATTAGCAGATTGCTTATAAAGAGCGTCAGAGAGGAGAGCCATTAGGTGTCAGCCGCCAGGCTCTAGCGCGCTGTAGTTGGTGTAGAGAGACTAGACATAACGAACGTACATGTAAGAAAGATACTATAGATGCTGCTTAACCTACTGTATCAATATATATCTATAGTATTATTACGTGGTGGGGCTGTACGCTTATAGAGGTGCGCGAGGTTGGTGGGGTGCGTCACTCGCTTGTGAACTACGTTATACTTTTAATTATGATCAAGGTCAAACAGTATAAATTGATGGTAATCTAAAGTTCGGAGATCACTCTAATGTTGTGAACCTTGTTACCGAGCGTACCCACATACCAATGTACTGCTACTATTGAGTAGTAAAAATTTGCCAAGTTGGACTTCTAGCGCTTCTCACGGCCAGGTATAGCAATTATAGCTCATTTGTAGTTGTAGGCCAAGTTGGGGTTCAGGCGCTCCTCATTGTCGGCTTCGACAACAGCCTCTTGTTTATGGTTGTAGGCCAGGTTAGGGTTCAGGCGCTTCTTGAGATTGGCTTCGATGGCGGCATTGGCACTGTTTAGGGTCGGCATAGCGGCACTGAAGCCAACTAGGGTAACACCAATGAGCATGAATTTCATATTGATTTTGGTAAAGTGGTGATAGTAATGAAGATGAATGAAGATGTGATATGAGGAAAGAATGGAGTGAATTAATATCATGGACAGGAGGATGGGTTTGTATACAGAAGCTTTGGTCGAAGAAACCAACTTTCTTTAGCACACACCTATCGACGATGATACTCCACTGTCTGACCTATTCAAACCAACCTTGGTAAGACTAATCTTCTGAACATCATGCACCTGCAAGGCTCTGCGATGAAATCAAGACATAAAAGTTTAAAATCTAAATAAAACGTTTCGCATGGATAGAAATGCACTCAGATACGTCATCCCATACTACACTATTCATTAGATTCAAGCGGATTGAGGCAATATATTAGTGACAGGTGATCGACCACATATTGTAGAGTATTGACGAGACTCAAAGACATTGTTGATCTGCAATCTGACTGCAATAGTTTGAAGACCCCTACATCGATGCAATAACTAGTCAATATAGTAGCATGGGTAGCATTAAAAACAGGTCACCTGAATCAATCCGTCTAACTGAGAAAAGCAAGACCAAAAGGCCAAACAGCAAGTTATTGAAAGTTACTCTATTGACGCAGAACTCTGGTATACGCCATCTGTCAGCTTGGGTGTGTCAGATTCTTAGTATTTCACTCAATACTAATGTTCAAGTGAATCTCGAATTCAAAAGTAAGTTCACTCCAAGTATCATTAGGCTTCTGCCCATTGAGCCGGCGATACAGTCCTAGAGTCTAAACCAGCTTTGTCATTTGTAACATTAGTATCGTTGAAATCATTTTTCAGCCGATTGATGTTAGAATGGTGGCGCGAGAAAATCTTCGTGGGTTTTTTAAACTTGCGCCGGCTCACAGTATCCCAATACAGTATCGCCTGCACAGTCATCTTCCGATCCTTGTCCTATCTGTCAATGCATCACTAGCGATTCTGCATGACGAAGCAGCAGGGGTGGAGATTCGAAGTTCGGGTTGAGAGCGGTGGTCGGGTGTACTTAGATATGAGCAGGCTACGCAAGTAGGAGTGGTCCCTGTCTGGTGGGAAACTTAGTTTGTCAAAAAATATTGTCAGGTGGTAGGCGGGGCAAATACCGTCTTCATCCTAGCGATCTGACCGAACGACATTGTTGAAACGGGACGGGTTTTTTCACATAACAGCGCGAATTTTTTACACAGTGACAAGCTGTTGCATAGCTAGCTCCACTTCAATCAATCTCAGCCCCACCTACAGCTATGAAGACTTTTCCTCGACTGGTATAGCTGCAACAAAGCGTGGAGCGATGCTGGTCTAGTATACAAATAGCAAATACTCGCCTTCATTCCTCTACTTTGTTGCTAGTTACCTTCTCTGTTTCCCAAGATTTTCTTACTTTTACAAGCTATTAAATGACTTATCTTTATTCCATTTTGAGACCTAGTGAGGGGAATGATGATGAAACAAGAAAGAGACATTCGGTACCGTGGAAGCTGATTGTCTTGTTTCTCATCGGTGCTTTGAGTGCATATTTCATCTTGTCCCTTAACAAATCCGTGTATCTGCTCGACGGAAGATTAAACGATGACCAAAGTTGTACGAGAATTACTTCTCGACCCTCACCTTTGACTTCTGATCTTAAAATCAAATACTCGCCACAAGCTTTTAATGGTGCATTTATGAAAGAGAACATTTATCGCCAGCCAGCCCCCCCCCCCCCTCCGAGGTTGATGCTGCTTGGGAGGCGTTGAGTCTGAATAGTAAGTTCAACATATGCTTATTTCAATACATGGATTATACTTACCCCCTACCCCAGACAAAGCAATCTTTATACCAGCAAGTGAAGCACCGTTGTACGGCATCCCGTCTAATCATGTACACGAGGAGAACGGAGGTTATCCAGTTTTTGTCGAAGGACTCCATTATTTACATTGTCCTGTGAGGAATATCTGTACAATCTGTTATGTGCGCTAATGTGTGATCAAGAATCTTCTTCGTCAGATATCCTGGTGGGATTTCGAATATTACAGGAAAAGGGGCGACGGATCTTTTGTTAACGATCTACCAATGTTAAGGAAGCATGCTTGTAGGTCAAACTCTAGTTGATGTCATCGTAGATTCTGAATTATTACCAGCACATTGTCTTGACATTCTCCGCCAGCAACTCATGTGCACAATGGATATTGGTGTAGCTGGATTTCGCTGGACACAATCCAGTAATAAGAGCAGAGCACCTGAGACGTTCCCATATTTCAACATAATCCATATGTGCCGCAATTTTGCCGACATCAAGAGTTGGGCTGACTCACATCAAACTTCTGTGGAATATGAAGCTACTATGGTCATAGCAAGCCCAGGCCCTAACGATCGAATTTTGCAAGAAGATCCATAGAATTAGTGTTGTTCACATGAAGAATGTACAGAGTTGCGTCAGCCAATAAACTAGTATGCCTGGTCATTTGTATTTATATCAACATTTTTAATATATTCGCTTCAATATTACTAGTCATCTAAAGATATAATGTTTTCCATCTCTTATGTAATTGGTAGGCAGTGACCACAAAATAAGCGAACTGCGCTTAGACCGCTATACTAAAACATTTGCCTCATTCGCTTACACCGCTCTGACTTCTAATAGCCTCATCGATTTTGACTGCCTGCCTAGATGGGTCTTAGTTTTAGCATAACATGATCATAGGCGCTTTTGTTAACTTAGCTCTCGGTAGTTGTGCAGTAGGCGCAAGTGATGATCTTCGTGATCCTGGTGGTGGATTTGAACTGAGTAGGAACGCGTACAAAACTTTAATGAGTATTGAACTACTCTGGATGTGGATAGTCATCAGTCTCTTCTGGAAACTCCGGAATAATTGCCATGTGGGTTACCACGTCGAATTCCGATATTCATCCCGACACTTTTCCCGATATTCCTTCTGATATTCCTTCCATGATCAATCTTGTTGCTCTTCCCTATCACCCTCCCCACATACTCCCATAACTCTCCCACATTTCTGCTATCCTATTCCCATATTCTTCCCATATTTCCCCCATATTCCTCCCGATACCTATCCACATTTTCTTCTCATGTTCCTCCCGATATTTCTACCGATTTCCCGTCACGGTCACGCGCTAGTGGCCCATGGTCAGCTGAGGTTTCTACATGTTTCGAGGTTCTATTTCTATATCTTTGTAAAATAAACAACTATGTCACGTACCGGATGTGTCCGTATTATATCGTACAATGCAAGGAACAGTGATCTGTTGTTGGAAGGAAAACACTGTGAATCCATGTGAGCTGGGCAGATATTCCTCCAGCTGTGGATGGGCTGACAAATAATCAAGGGCAAAGTGCGGACACATAAAGTGCCAAATGTCGGTTTCTTCATGATTGCCTTCCTGCATCCCGCTCTATAATCTTCTGAAAAGTATCTTGCCACATTTTTCGCAAACTGTGAGGCCCCTCATCCCAGAATTTACCATGGAGTGCGTGTACCCCAGCATCGAGATCCCTTTGATTCACAAAGTTTGAACTCCATTTCCAGTGTAGCTCACGCCAAGGCATTGCGCCCTCTCGACGAAAGACGTAGTTTAGCAGGTCCTGGTCCGGGAAGTGTGCTCTGAATCGGTCCTTGATATTTAGGACACGCATAAGGTAATCAAACATCCCCTGCTGCGGTGCTATCAAGAAAAAACCACTATTAAAGTAGTCACCGTTTAATGGTGGAACAGGGTGGTCATAACCGCCTATTCCACCGTTTTCAGGGCGTGCAGCGAAGAGCCATTCTTCTGGTATGGGCTCTTCGTCTTGCTTGATTATATCTTTACGGTCTTCAAACAATGTCTTAGTGAGATTGGCGACATTAGGTTCCTTGAAGATATTGTCCATTCGACTCGTAATGAAATAGTCACTATCCAGGTAAAGTATACGTGAGTACTGCGTTTGTTCGAAGACACGTAGCTTAGTGAATACTTGGGACCACCTTTCAACAGAAAGGTGAATCCATGGTGGTGTAGCGACGTCCTTCACCTCAATGACAGTTGCGCCATCTTTGCGAAGCGTTTCACGAATCGTCTCTGTTACCTGTTCAGCACAGAATACGACAAAGTCGATATTTGGGTCTTCTATGCGCGTTTCAGGCGCAGATAACAATTGGTAGGTCACCAAACGGGTCGAATTAAAATATTTTTCGTTGACTTGACCAGTCATGAAAGTCGCGATAGCCAAAGGTGCGCCTCGTTGCGGAGAGCTTGAAGGGAAATTTTGGAAGTGAGAGCTGTTTGCAGAGGAAACTTCCTGCGAGATTCCGCCGTTGAAGAAGAAAAACAACGTATACAAGAGGCCAAGGGCTGTGAGAACACTAATAATAGATGATTTTTCCTTTAGCAACATTGTTGATGGAATGTGAGATAGTAATGGAAGACAAGAAAAGAAATAATTCTCGAAAAAGAGATTTTCTTTCGTGAGAATAAGCTGTTGACATAGAAGAAAAATCTGTGAACATGCTGCATAATCAATGCTCTTTGCACTAGGCGGCTTATGATTGAGCAAGAAGACTTCCGGCTTGCTCTGCGTGAAACCTTAACCCCTATTTCTGAGTTTATTTCGTCTTACTCATCGTCTACGCACCATCCGGTACTAGGGCTTATGTACGTTCATTTCGTCTTACTCTTCATCTAAGCACTATACACTAACACGGGCTCAGGAGGACTGCGTTTTTTTCTTGATGCAGGAGTGCATGTACATAATAGCGTAGAAGATCACGTCCTTTCATTCCTATACAAACTGTAGAGGTGGCTGTCAAAAGTTCTTACCTATCCAAAAGGCCCTGTCAGTTGATCGAACAAAGTATTAGGCTAGATATCACGTAATATACTGATATGTAAGTAATTTTTAAAGCATCTCATTAGTTCTAAACTCTTAATATCAAGCTTTAGTGTATACTATGTATATTTCAAAAAGATAAAAGCTAGCCTAAAAGTGTGGATATAGTACCCGGCTAGACATCGGTATTATTTGCGAGACCCCGTCGTGTCTCCGAGACCCCTGTCGGTAAGAACTTTTGACAGTCAACTCCGTACTATCATTATTCATAGAAAAAGCCTCAGATACAACTGTTCAAATCTTCTATCCAGCTGCGCTAGCACTACTGTATATACGAAGCACTTATATTTTGGGATGCATGCTAACAACGAAGTGCACGATAGTCTAGGGAGATAGCCCACCGTAGATATCCTTATTCTGACTGCGGGGCCTGTTCATGGCATTTTTATGAACTGCCGTGCGTAATACTGCCGCGCATGCTCTAAAACGCCCGGTCTGACGATGACTACTGATAAAGGACTACTGTTGCGGTTTGGGTCGGTTGGAAGTACAGATAATTTCAGATGGCAACGGTTGCATGGGAAGCTTGTGCTTCTTTTTCAGATATAAGGAGCATGTATAATTTCATAAAACCTAGGGAGGAGTTTGCAAAGTTGGAGGAGCTGATAAAATTATAGATACAGAATATCCCGCGCAAGTTTGTGGAGTGTGTATGCCTGCATGTCACCATCATAAGTCTGCTCTCCTCTTAGACTATACTTGATGAAGTGCTGTTGGCCCACTCTCAATCTCGTAGAATCTAGTTATCTTATGTGCTGCGTTATTGGGTTAGATGAGACTACTGGCGGCCTCATAACGTCTGGTCTCCTCTTATATTTGAAGTTGTTGGTTAGCACAGCCCTTTATTGGGCCTATCTATGGTTATGCAACCTTGGTCACTCTAAGAAGTAGAGTTAGAACGTCTGAAGCACAGTGAAATGCGTTGCTGTCCTGTAGATTTCTGCCTAGAATTTAGTTTTGGTGAGCGCAAGGGTGATAAAATACACGCGACTCACCAATGCCTTAACGCCGCGCCACTTAATATCGCCCTTTCGAATCATTTCCTTGTTTTTTTGATAATGTAGATTTATCCTCTTAGATCGTCACAAATGATTACTAAAGTTTTACTTAAAGATCACTATTTTGTAATAGCATTTCGGGCTTCCAAGGTAAGGATCATGGAGGGACTTGGTGGTTCTAGTAGTGGTTTCGGTTGGTGCTGAGTTGTGTTATCTTTTCAACCTGGTGGGAAGTAAGCATTGTTGATGTGGCCTCGTTCGGGCGAAAAGATAGGGTTTTATGGGCTAGTATTCCATCTGACTCAGTGTAACAATGAGAGTGATCAGGTCCAGATCCGCAAAAGGAGCAAGCCTTAGTAGACCGAGAGGAAATTACGCAAAGTAATATGGCCATGGAGATAATAAAAGGTAGAAAAGTTCCTAAACGTCAATTTCTACTGCCTTCACTACCCAAACTACATAAATATATCTACACGTTTACTATAGTTAAGTCTAGGTACGCATCCACACTGTATACGCTCCGTCTTACACTATGTTGATCTGTTGAACAAACTTACCACTGTATACTCATCATGCATATCAATACCATCTTGTGTTCCGCGATGATATTGCTTGTTGGCAATGTTGTTGCCGCTCCTATTGCGGACCCTAAAATGGTCTGCTGGTTTTCGGTAAAGTTTTTCAATAAAGCGTTTATCTTATAACATACCTAATATAGTGGTTTAGGGACCGCCCGAAAACCAACATCCGCATTGCAGTCCTGAACGATGGAAATTTGATTGTGGAGGATAAGCCTGGGTCTATTGTGACCGTGTGCAGAGTACTTTGCACTCCGCACTGATCATGTGCCTGTCAGTTATGTGACGATAGGTCACATGGTCAAGCTGTATAGACGAGGCCTTAGTTTAGTCCTAATAAATACATTTCTACTTATAATACCTGATAGATTTCTCATATCTTCATATAAAATTTCTATCATCTACCTCTTTCTGCTCCAGTTTCTGGTGATATTCCACCACCAAGAAGGCATCGTGGTCTCGTACTTCCCACACCCTCCTAGTACTCATATGATACCAGCCTGGCCTAGAATACATTTGATAATAGTCTGTTTCAGCTCTAGACTAGTATTGTGGCTTTGGTATCATTCTTAGATCTGGGTCGCTTCCAGTACGCCCCAACAACTGGTCTCAATAAACAGCTGTCTCGTTATAGTCGGGACATTATACCTAAAGTTGATGTTTACTATTACAATCCCTGAATTAGATACATAAGACCACTATGATTACGCTTACGCGAATAACGCCAAGTGGCAGTCAGCAGTCGGGAGGATACAATCAAACTATCATGCTGCGATTTTAGCAATTTAACCCAGCATGGCAGAAACAGATGATACATATATTAAAGTGAATGCTAGCGTGTTGTGAATCCTCCAACACTATGCACATCTTTCTTTATATCGCGAAAAAGTAGCTTACGATTACTTCCGCGGCTATTTACACTACAAGAATAGTAACCATGAAGTATTACATACACTGGCTGTAATAGAAGAATACGTGGTGAAGCTTCGCGATGAAATCAGTGCTGGCTTGGCTAAAAATAGCGGGGTCTCGACACCTCAAACTCTTAAATAAATAGCCGAACTACATTATGATATGAAAAGGGTTAATCGCTGCTATCTACAACGGCTCAATAGATCTTTGATCTGCGTGACACACCTTAACCTGCTAACGCACGTCTCAGATGTGTTCACGTGCAGTGTCTTGAAACGTATCACTCTCTCAAATGGCCAACGAATACCCCCTAGTATCTCTTTTGACGCTGCCTTTTTATCAAATATCTCGTGGTTGGGACCCAATTGCTGACACTGACAAATTTGACGGCATCGGGTATTACAAACAGCGAATCAATGAGTCGGCCAGCTCAGCAAGCACGCGCTCAACTTTTGCTGCCCATAGATACAATTTGGCATCTGATTATGAACGACATGCTTGCCCTGGCCGCATTTTTTTTACAATCACATAACCAAGAAGCGGCTTATCATGTTCACCATGAAATATGATATTAGTGTACCTGGTAACCACAGAAAGAGATATGCGAAAGTTGGAACTTGAAGGTTAGTCTTATCGGATAGGACGAATGGGATTGTTCAAGAGAATACAGCAGTGAAACGTGCTATCAATGGTTTGATATCGTGGTCACCTACTGACAATTCAGCGTAAATACATGCTCGTGATAGAAATAGACAATCTTAGATATTGATTTTGGTGCTAGTTGATTGCAGTTTGGATTTGAAGTAAGGTTTCATTTTATCGTAGAAAGCTACTACCATGAACCTGGAGAGGAGGGTCAAGTGCAGAACTTAAGAATGCTGTAAGACCTACCTACTAGATTGAGCATAGCGGAGGTACACAATGAGGATATAAATAGCGAATAAATATGATAAAAGCAAGAAGTAGCTAGAGAGCCAGGTGATTTATTACGCAATTTATATATAGTAGGCTGAATTAGTTATAACTAAGCCAGGCCAGGCAAAACAAAGACGCTTTAGATTGGTTTGGACAGAACCATGTCGGACAATGTTTGACCAATAACGAGACCTGACAATTCTGTGCGCCACTCCTCCATCTGCAGCAAATTTAAACGAAAAAAAAAAGAACCTTCACATGAAATCCCAAGTAAGTCTATCATAGATACATAAACAGGTTAGATATCAGACACAATAAAACCTTAGTTGGTTGACTCACTTCTTGTTGCCGCTTTATGCAGTTTGTTTGGCCTTAGCCTCTGCATCGATCTTCAAGCCTACATGGACGGCCTGGAGATGGGTTTCCTCTGGCTGCACAATTGCCCTCACAAACATCAGGCGGAGGATCCGGCCTTCTGGCCGCACAACTGCCGTTGCAAACATCATTTTGCCTCTCGACTATACTGCCTGTGTCCACTGGCAGTGGGGTAGCTATAACACTACAGATAGTGATAGCAATAAAGAAGAGAGCAGATTTCATGTTGAGTAATTCTAGTGGAGTAGCTTTGAGAAAGATGAATTGAGAGGAGAGAATATACAGATGTGCAATGATAAGAAAATGCGATGTGATAGCGGATTTATATACGCTGTTTGCAGCTGATAATATTCGTTGAGTTGTGCACAATGGCTTCTAGTAATTAATTAATCAAGGATATTAATTGTGTATCCAAGGTGTGATCCATAAATTCTGATTCTGTGGGAAACAGACGAGTAACCGAGTATCTAACAAGCTTCTTCCTGGTTCTCGTTTCGATCGCTGCGGAGCGAAGTAGGACCGATACGGAACAAAGTGTGACACAACCAGCTGGGTTCAAGAGAAAACACGACAACAGTAAACATCTCAGTTCTTAGAGAGACGAAAATCATTGTGTAATCTACCTGAGTGGTAGCTAATAGAAGCAGCAGCGTGTACATACACACCAAGAACAACTGACTGCTATTTAGAAGTGATGCGTAGTGTCGTAGACTGATATTTGTCTAATCAGCATTAGCTATTAGCTAAGCTAGCCAACCAAGTATAGCCGCAGAGAAATTACGCCTGGATCTAAATTGAATAGAACTAACTAATTAATTATAGTACTTAATACACAGTCCCAACTCCGCTCTGTATCTAGGTAGGACCGTGGTAGATTAAGACAGGATGGCGTCAGATTAGTAGTGTCTGGGCGCACAATACGCAATTAGCCACTATCATCTTAGCCAATACGTTGACCTGGCACTATCTCGGTCTAGGCGCTAGCAAAATTCAGGCGTTAATTAGCACAGGTCTAGCTACATCAATGTCGAATGATAGTGTGTCTACAATGGTAAACAGCTCCCACCTTACTATGCGATACTATTGCTAACCTACTACAATTACTCTGCGTTAGGCGGTATCCGTAAAACGAGCATTGCTGATCAAAATCAGAGCTAGATAAGGCCAGAGGGAAGTATTCTCAGGATAAGCCCGCATCGCTTCTACCCTAGTAAGCACTCATGCGACCTGTAATGCAGGGCAAGAAGGTTGTATATTTACAATCAAGGGGAGACCCTATTCAGATGGCACAGGTTTTATCTGACCATCAAGGTAAATCCTGAATAGTTTCCTTAGCAGATGAGTAAATAGCATAAAGGAAGAAGCGGAGAGCTTTTAGTAATCTATAAAGATACAAAACCTAACCATACTGAGAAGCTCTAGTATCAGTCGTGATGAAGAGAAGAATCTCTGTAACCAAATAAATTTTAATAGGACCGTAGCAAATAGATGAATACTATAACTACATAGTTAGAAGCACACTGATTGTTCTAAATTGAAAAGCAGGAAGTGTTGATTTTGGGTATAAGAATAAAGCAACGTTAGGGATAGCACGCTATAAAAGTATGGTACAAGTCATTAGTATTTAATTCTCGGAATTCTGATATTTATTTGTAGTTCTTTCTGAACAAGTGTGTCAGATAATTAAAAACTGTTTCCTTGAAAATTAGGAACATGGAACGCTGATTTCATTGTGACGTTTGTCTCAAGCCTCAGCTTCCAACTCGCGAACAACATCCTTATGCGGCTTATGGCACACTTTCGGCACGAGATATAAGTCACCCATTTCGTCCGCTGTTACTTGAAACCAAAACACAAGACAGGGGACCGCCAGTGAGGTCGCAACAGACGAAGGCGCAAGCACTTTTATACGAAGCTTGCCCCTCACGCAAAATGAAGGTTCCAACGGTCTGGAAAAGTACGCTTGATGATGCTGATCAAAACTTGATGTGATTGTGACCGGCCAGCATGTGGATCATGTGTAACACGGACGATCACTTTTGAGCAAACCCAAAGTATGATGATCTTCTAAAGGAGTGGTCTACACGTGAAGTGCTGCTTAGTGTCGTGAAAAAAAAAACTACATGAAAAAGATGCCCATTATCTTGTACGACGTGGAAGAGCTGGAGGAGACACCGGGTCTGTCTTATGTTGTTTGCGAAACGGTGATCTACTATTGCAGACGCGCCTTTTACCTGCGACTCACCCAAAATACGAACTTTCGTGTAGTTGTGACTTGTCAGCGAGGCTGTCAGTGTCAGGAAGTCATTACCTGGACTGAACAGTCTATGAGGCGACCTTGCGGCATACCTCATCTTCAGAAACGCATAAGATCACAATAACACGCCCTCCACAACAAATGCTTCCAGATATGAGCTCCTTGAGATATCAGGTTTACGTTCTTCAAAATGGCAAAAGCGTTACTCATGTACAATCTGGTCTCGAAGACCATATCATCCTCATGACTATCTGTCAGTCTTTTATGCATGAGCATTGGGATAATGGGGTTGGGCTTCGGCATATCATTCTTGCTGCACAACGGGATGCCGATATTCTCTAACGTCTATATTGTTATCGACACGGTTTCCAAGGCGCGTATTTTTGGCTCACATCCTCACTCACGAAATCAGGCGTAATGTATTTACAAACCATCACTGATGAGAAGAGCTTAAATGACCTTTGAATAATAACAGTTGGGTGTTCTCCCTGCTTTGATGGTGGTCGGTGAACAAGGGTTCAATTACTACATTTCGAAGGCAGTTTATCACATCATCAAAAGCCAGGTTTGGCCTCAAGAAGCGAGGTTCCTACTGCGGTTAGAGGATTTACAAACAGTGGGTGATGAGAGTACTGCTCAACTTGATGAGGCGCTGTCAGAGTTGGTTGCCCGCAGTGTCGATATCTCTGATGATCCGGTCGCACATGAATTGCCGGACCCAGCAGAATAGTGCTTGATATTGGAATTCAATGGTTAGGGCGACGATAGGTAAGCTCAAGATTCGTCGTCATCAGCATGAAGTACATGGAATATATCCAATGGCTGTCTTTAACGAGCACTTTGATCCCTAGCATCGACATATGCAATAGGACAATACCTGATGTATTGACTTTGCTTTCTAGAGCTCCAACATAGCCTTGTCGCGAACATACGTGACCTGTTGCAAAATATATCAGTTATTTGATGAATGAACTGTAGTTATCAATAGCCTTGGCGATGCCATGAGATATGCGCTTGACACAAGCTAGGCAATTGTTGGTGCAAGAGGTAAATCACCATTGTTTTGTCAGTAACCTTGGCAAGCTACGAGGTACTTCATCCACCATTAGTATTTACTGTGAAAGATGCAGGTAAAATTCCTTCTGGTCTTCACAGCTTAGATAGATAGTTATCGTGGTAGACACAATATGAGCCAGAAAAGGTAGTACAGCGTACATGATGTATTATTCAAGCGCCCATGGCTTTAGTACCAAACTGGCAAGCACACCAAAGAAGATTTCAAGTACAGCGGAGAGGTACAATGCAGATTAGATGACATATGTCATTCAAAGAAGCACAAAATCCATTTCCCAGTCAACGAACGTCATAGCGAGCAATCTAAATGGCTTGAGCCAAGCAATTCCGCAATTCAGTGCCATCAGCCATCAGACATCAGTTTCAATCTGATCTGAGCATCCTTTTCAAAATACTTTCCGAATCTGTTCTCAATGGCCGATTGTGATTGACCTGCAGTTCAGTCTGTTCGATATATCTGTACGTTCTCTGCCACAACTATAACACTAACGAATCGCTCAAATCTGATGTAGGGCACTTCTTATTGCAACCACGAAAGATTCATGTTTGTGAACACATCATTATGTTTTTTAATTATTTGGTATGAGTTTTACGCAATATTAGTGGAGTCATCCACTTTTATCACGGCGTTGGTTGTATCATCCTTAAATCGAGGAAGGCCACTGTCGCAGCGTAACAAAACTCGATCAGGGTTGATCAATGGCGAGAGTGTGATCGTCAGAGCCTCAGAGCGTGGGTCTGGCTGCTGCAGGAGTTCAAGTACCTCATCCAGCTGCTTGATAATGAATAGATGATCTGTCTTTGCGTTCGAATCAAGGTTCCCAGTTCGCAGCCTGTACCCTGTGTGACGGGATGCCAGCCTGTTGGGTATAGCGCCGGATATACTTGACAATCAACCGCGAGCACTACTTCTTGTTTGAATACTTGTTGCTTTAGTGGGCTCTCCGCCCGCGAAAGTCCGCTAGTAAGGCTGCGATAGATGGTCACGTCGCTTAGAAGTACAGCGCTTAGCTATCAAACGACCAAGACAGTTTCTAAAATTATGCTGCAGGCTCACTACCCAAGCTAACATGTATATGACAGGTTATTGTGGTGGCTTCATGCATGCTGCATGATGTGGCGTTCTCTGCATGCCTAGTGGTTGAGCCGTTAGAGGATGATTTGCGCGCTTGGATGCTTTGCACAATTGCTTGCCATGGTAGCTCTAATAAGACTTAACAAAGAAATCCGTCACTCCCAGTCTTGGTAGCCACATAGCTACACAAACACCAGAATTCTTACCAAATACCTCAGTCTCGGCTCCGAATATATCCGGTCGATATTAACTCAACAAAAGCAAGGAAGGGCTAAAGTGTTAGCGTGTATTTCTCTATAATCACGCCAAGATTCTCAGAGAAAATTGCCAATGGGATCGAGATAACTTAGGTTTCGAGATATTGTTCCAATACTAATATCGCATGTCTCCAGCTACTCAACTGGCTGCGAAATGACAGGCATAATGTATTTCCGCGATATCACTCAGGGTCTAATAACTGCATAAGTCTTGAAGAGCACACATACGCTATACTAGCTGGGCGGTATAGAGACTCTGAAAAACGTGGTGTTCGTCACAAACAATTGGGATGCAGTCTCTCAAGAAGGAGGTGAACAAGGCGAAGAAGATCTGCTGAAAGATTGCTTTGTGTGAGTTCTCAAAGTTGATGCACAGCAAGCTCCACACAACGACACAACAGTATCAACTCAAGCAGTGCTTGGTAAGGTATTCGGTAACAGAGACGAGGCTATTCAGCAAAAGCTCGTAGACGAGCAAAAGAACACTGGCCCAGAGGGAAGCAGGTGTCGTAGTCGGCGACGCTAATGCAAAGCTGAGAAAAAAGCAGGGAAAGGAAAAGGAAATATCAAGACAACAGATTGAGAAGGAGTACATTCAGAAGTTTCGCAATCTGCTCTTTTCTAACTATCTTATCGCAGGTCGCTTCTTGTGACATCTGTTCTCTAGATGTCGCAGTAGCGCCTTTTTGTTGTCGACTCTAGCTACGTAGCTACCACTACTGTGGAGGTCCGTTCATCGCGGGGATCCATATGATCATCGCGTTGATCCTGGCTAGATGCCGCCGAGGTCCGTTCTCCTCGTGTCCATCCCAACCGTGTTATACGCTGCTGCGAGCGCGGTTGGAGATTCTTTTTGTCGGTTTAGCGGCATATTGTAGTAAGACGAAGCCTATATTCACGACAAAGAGCGCTGTAGAGGCACCAATGCAGTGATTGTGCAGAGCGTCGTGTCGCGTCAAGTTGGGTGGGATGGAACACGTGATACGGCAAACAAGGTGGGCACGGCACATGAACGCACCCATGCCATTCCATGGCTTACCTATTCCCCGACTTCGTCCACCTCTTGCATCATGTCCAAGCCATACTCACTTTGCTTTTTCCCACCGACGAGCACGTCTGTGCTCTCAGTCGTCCGTCCTGATACTCTTCGAGCATCTATGAGAGCATGGCGTGCGCCACCGCCACTTTCTCCGCACGCGGCCCATCGCTTGGCGCCCGCGCTCTTGAAGATCTTCCGACACACCAAATGCAACTAACCAAGGAACCAAAATTCGCCACTGAAAAGGGGTGATCTGCAATCAGGGATGTCGTCCAATGTGCCTTGTATCCTGCACAGCTTGCCGCATCTGAATTGCTGTGGTGTAGACTCGAACTTTGTGCGTTAACTACTAATGCACATTCGCTATGCCATGTTCTGCAACTGCAGCTAGGCCTTTCGTTCTTCCATGGTGGCTGGGCCAACTTCACATGGCAATTCCGTTCGGACATTTCAACGCTCAAATGCGCTTCCGACTTTCACCATGCAAGATGCCATTTCGCTCATCGAGAACCAAATGTTCGATGCTACCAAGGAACCGAGGGCCAGCCAAGGTAGCGGGCCGCAGACATTCACAGGGGAGAGGCCAGTGGATCGTACGCTCATGATTCTGCTCTGCCTAGCTATTGTGACGGTGTCTTCCCTTTTATTCGGTTGGTATCGGGATTTGTCGTCGCAGCTATCCAACTAATGCACTTGCAGGCTCGCGGTTTGACCGGTCAAGGCGCAATGCCATCATGAAACGAAACATAACCTCCTCGCTCATGCTCCTCCTATATGTCCTGCTCATCATCTTCAACACTATTCTATTAGTACTGCACAGCGGCCAAGGGTTGTATACCTACAGCCTATGCCTTGCAACTACTTGGGTTTGCCTAATTCTCTACCCCGTCATAAAAACCGTAATGTCAGCTCCATACCACCAATCTTGACGGCGACATTCACTTACAACGCCACCAGTTATATCTTTCTTGTCGAGCGCATTCACATCGTCCGCGCACCATACGTCTCTCGCAGTCGTGATTGGATATACCTTGGGAGCTTGCTCTTCATGATGATCGCCGCAGGCGGTGTCGTCATTAACATCTGGCTTCATCCGTATACTGCCATGGATCAAAAATTGGGGCGATGCCGCACAGGAATCCAAAAGAAGGTCACGGTGCCTTTCCTGATCGTCGACATCCTCATGGACCTGGTTCTTACTTTAGTCTTCTTCTACCTCCTCCAGCCAGTGCTTAGGCCCGACGGGGACTGGAGAATTTCGAATATTTTTCGCATCAAGAAAGTGCAGGCAACATTGCCTACGCAGCATGGAGTTAGAGGTACGGCGGTGCAAAGGAGCATTCGATCCTTGCTGCAGAAGAGCATCATAGGAGCGCTTGCCATCACAGTTGTCAGCGCGGCGCTTTTCATCGTACAATACCACTTTGTGGAAGGCAGGGGCGTCGCTTTGGTTTGTAGTAGCATCTGCCTTGGAGATGGTAAGACGGCTATCCTGCTTCTTCGAAGCCATGTCTAACAGATACACAGTATTCTGGGGATACATCGTCATCCATTGGCTCACTGATGGAGCATCTGTTGACGCGGAAAAGGAGCTCAGCGGCTCTTCTCATCTCACACCTTCGGTACAGAGAATTGATCTTCTCCCGGCCTGAACATCGCTGTGTGAATCCAGCCCTCGTCACGACGTCGAAGTTTGAACTGCATTCTACGATTTTCACGCCCAAAAGGATTTCGTATTTTAGACTTTCAAAGAATCCAACTTCTTATCCTGGCCTTTGCGACCAAATTTGTTTGAAACGATGGACTGTGGCCACCTAGTATGGCAACACATACTGATAAAAGATGGATTTGCGGATCAATAACATGTGGTCATGTTTCGGATCATAGAATAGGATATATTCCAGGCTTTCCGTCCTGAGAAAACATAAGGGTAGGATAATTTCTCGTGTAAACCGTTTATTCTAGTGTTAACCATATACCGACCATCCAAACGTGGGGCCCACTAGGCTATGTCGTTCAGCTGTCAAATACATCCAAAGTCGCTAATCTTCTCCTTTTAGCTTCACGCAGAGCATTCTCGCCATAAGATTTCCTCATATGGCATTCACAGCTCCATCCTAAATACTGCTTGCACTCCATGCACGAAGCAGTCAACAACGTCATGATGGAATCATCGCTTAAACATAAGTTTACACAAATTACACCCTCTGCTCCGGTAGTCCAAGATTTAATTAACAGAGGGCTAACGGCTACCATTTTATCTTGTTTACGTATCATGTAACATAACACCAGTCATTACACTCTCTCGGATTGGAAATAAGATTCATTCAAGTATCAAGACTATATCACAAATCGATGCTACGTCACAATACAGCAATTAGACACAAAAAAACAAGGCATTGATAGGATGTTATGGGATGTAGAGGTAAAGCGGCGGAGACGCACCCGAAACAGCCGTCCTTTTACGCTGTGCCGTTGTAGGAAGTGTTGATATTTCGGAGCCTTGTAGTGATTGTCTCTACGGTTCTCTTATTGCAACCAACCTGGGCCGGTACTCCATTGAAGCGGTCCTGGATCCACTTCATAGAATCAACAAGTGCAGCGTTATTTGTAACGTCGTGGTTCGAGTCTGGGTACAGCAAGAGGCTGGCCTTGGAGTTGGGGAAAGCTGTACAGGTCTGGTCGAAGTCCCATTCAGTGTTATTGGCGTAGGTAAGGATATCCGTGATTCCCTGAACGACCAGCATAGGTGCAGCTAGGGCATGTGGTCCAGCACCATTGAAACGCTTTTGCCAGTCGATGACTACAGGAAGCTTGAGCCAGTCAAGGTTCTTGAATAGCTGCGCGCTAGTAAGACCTGCGAAGAGTGACCGACCAGCAAAGATACAACCTTGGTTGACAAGAGGCACCCGGCCTAGTGCAAGGGGTGTAAGGTAATCCTCAATACGGAACTCCTTGGGGAACAAACCGGCAAGAGACTGTAGAAAGAAGACGGATACTGCGTCGCCAATAGGCCCACCATTTGCTCTTCTAATAGATTCAGGGATCAGATCAAGTGGGCGTAGTGCTGGAGAGTTTGCGACTGAGCCAAGAAAGTTGCCTGCCTCTTTGAGTGCGTCCTGGTCGGGCATTGCAAGTCGCTCATTGGTTCTCCATGCAGTCATACCACCCTCGCTATGACCAATGACAACATAATCTTGAGAGAGTAGGTTCCTAAAAATCTTCCGAGCGGCAACTAGGCTATAGGCGACATCGGCGGCATGAAGAAAGCCAGCTTCGTACATAAACCCCTGAGGAATGTCAGATCCCTGGCCAGCGTAGTCTGGAGCGACAACGGCATATCCAGCCTGTGCCAAGGCGTAGGGTCCCTGCCATTCATAATAAAGATCCTTATGATTTGAAGGCGCGCAGTTTCGAGTCCATCCTGCGGTACCATGCGCCCAAACGATAGTGTTCAACGGCTTGCTTGGATCGGGCCTGCTGTAGGGTAGGAGTACAAAGCCACTAGCAGGGATAGGCTTTCGATTGATATCCTCGGTCATATAGAGGAAGCGGGACAGGGACATTCCAGAAGGTATAGTAAATTTGGTGTTCACCACGGACTGCGGCAAATCCTCCCATCGCAACACGTCCCCAGGTTTAGCACCAGTGGTATTAGCGGGCGTGCTATAGAACACTTCGGACGATACGTTCTTTGAAACCATCTGACCAACTTCAGCTGTGAGAGCTGGGCGTAGGGTTGCTTGACAGGTGGCATTGCAAGCTTCTTGTGCATGGCTCATAGCAGCCTGAAGGCCAACAAGGGATAGAGTATAGATTTTCATGACGGCAGAAAGAGGATGAAAGGAGAATTGGTGGTGTTTCGTTGCGATTCAGCTCTACGGAGTAGGAAATATGGACTGAAGGAAGCTGCTCGAGATGTTGTATGATATACAAACTGTTCAGTTGAGCCACTTATATATGTATGTTTTACCAATGCTTCTCAAGATGCTTTCCATTCGTGGTGAGCCTACACAGGAAACTCTAGTGGTTCCCCAAGATTTCGAGCCAAGCATAGTTACCACAAATAGACAGCTCAAAAAATGGAATAGTCCACACAGCCTTTGAGAGGTGACGTATATTCAATGTCCCTGTGGCTGTATTCCTACTCGGCTAGATGTTGAGCGTGTGATCTCATGGCTCAGTTCGGAAACATATGCCAGATACGGCTAGTAAGATTCTGTAGTATTAGTCGTAAACGCGTAGTGGAGCGCGTATATCAGTTACTAACATCTTCGTAATATACGCGCGCTGAGTTTGATCAAAAAGGAAAGGTGGGATGTCGCTCGGTCCGAACGCTGAGGATCCTGCGCTATTTGCTTACTCGTTAAAAAAACGCCAAGCAGGGCATTAGCTAGACTGGATATGGAAATGGAATGGATCACCCCAGGACTGAAGAGAGCTCTAGGTATGGACACTGTGGTACTAACTTGGCATACTGTCTCTTACCTCACTAGCGTGCTTCGCATCAAGTATCAGCTTCCCGCAAGGACCCTGTTGGTCTCAGATCTACTTGTATCTAATTGCACTCAACAAAGTCTCTACAAAGTTCCTTCAACGTTGAGATAGATTAGAATGGGTAACAGGAAAACCATGGTGAATAGCTTAGTAAAGATAATGTCTCGCAAGATATTGCAATCAAAGTTCTACAATTTTCCAAATTTAAAATACAGAGATAGAATTATCGACGTCTAGTAACGATGTTATTAACATCTCTTTCTAGCTGTTTCAAACATGTACTTACAACATGCAGTTGAGACTTGAGGTTTTACCGCCAAATATATTGCTTAATATTCTCTCGAGCTGGATTTGAAGTTGTGCAGAAGGTTCTATTTTCATCATATACACGCCGTGTTCGTCTAGCTCACAGGAAATTTCTCAGTCTTTGGGAGTTCTAGGCGTCCACTCGTATGGTAATTAGTGATATCTCTCCATACTCAAGGACTAATGTTACATAGTTTGTTGGTGCAATACCAGAATAATTCGCCACAGCTTTCATGAAATTTCATGAACCACATAGCCTCCCTAGAGATGAATTGTTAGATGAATCAAAGATACGCTGCAGCAGCTATTTTAGAATCAGGGTCTATTTGACGTCCAACACTCTTTGCTTTGTATTTAAGCTATTCCTCCGACTTCACCATCTATACAGTGAACTTTGTCTTATTCTCTTCTGCATATGCTTGAGCAATCTTCTTCACCTCTCTATCACCAAGCTCTTCAAAAATGTCGAAACCCCAGCGAGACTGCACATTAAATCTTTTGTGTCTCTCCAGTGCTGTCAATTCGTCGAATGCGTCCTTTGGCAGGACCTTGACTTGCAAATTGGTTTTGATCCGGTTCGGTGTCACACTCTTAGGCAGAACCACAGTGCCGCGCTGAATGCCCCAACTAGCGAGAAGCTGGCCACGATCCATACCCAATCTATGACTCAGAACACCTACAAGCTCATCATCCATGGTGCGCGGCTCCCCTGTCTGGTTGTTTCCGAGCGGAGAGTATGCTTCAATAAGTATTCCTTTCTCCTTGCAAAAGTTGAAGAGAGAGGTTTGTTGGAGATAAGGATGTGCTTCAATTTGATTCACAGCCGGTACGACATTTGTCTTGGACAACAAGTCTTTTAAGCGATTTATGGTAAAATTGGAGACGCCGATAGCACGGACTTTGCCAGTACCAATCAGCTTTTCCATGGCCTTGTAGGTAGTGACAGGGTCAATATCTACCAGATCGAAGACCCCGTCTTCGCGCAAAGGGAACCATTTGCCCTTTTGACCATTGAAAGCACTGGAAATGAGTTAGTAAATGGTGCTAGCTAAAATGAGGAAGGTAGACGCACACGGGCCAGTGCATGAGAAACAAGTCAAGATATTCAACCCCAAGGTCCCGAAGTGACTGATCGAGTGCGCCTTCAACGTCTTCTGGCGCGTGCTTGGTATTCCACAGTTTCCCAGTCAGAAAGATGTCTGCGCGCGGGACACCACTTCTTCGGATGCCATCTCCTACTTCTGCTTCATTGCGATAGATGGCGGCGCAGTCGATATGTCGATAGCCTGCTTTGAGCGCAGTTTCTACCGCTCGCTCAACCTCACCCGGCTTGGCTTGCCATGTACCAAAGCCAACGGCGGGTATCTGCGCACCCGTATTCAGGGTAAAGTGTGTGGGGAGGGTCATGGCTATTGCAGTACAAGTTCAATTTCAAAATGATACTGAAGTGCGATAGAGCAGTGAGGAATGAAGAAGCAACTTTGAAGAAAAGAGTGTCCCAAATGGAGTGCAGACTGCTGTCATTGTTGATATATATCCCCATGATGAGTGCTCTGTAGGCTTGTGTACATTCCAGTAAGCGGACCATAGGGGCCGGAATAGAGTAGTTGCCGCTTCGCGCTTCGCGCTTTCCGCAACCCCGCACGTTAGCTACCTCCGCTTCCGACAAGCTAGCTCCCCACAATAGTTCCGTGACGGATATTCTCTTCATTGGCCTCTCTTTCTCATCCACCAGCAACAATGCCTTCAGATGGTGCCACCCGGCTGGCCCCAGCTCCCAGAAGTCGTATGTCGGGACGCAAGAGATTTTACTCAAAAAGTGTAAAGAGCTGACTCCAAAAAAAGCGCAGAGTGGCATTAGTGTAGTACCGCAGAAGCGAAGCGCCGATGTTACCCCTGGCCGGCAACGTGTGGTGAAAGTCACGCGAGCTTGCGATATCTGCAAAACAAGAAAGTCAAAGTGTTCGGGCGGACATCCATGCGATAGCTGCGTTCGGCGTGGGTTAGATTGCCAGTATAAGGCGGCATACACAAGGGGAAGGACAGTTGTGCCTCACGTCTGTAGCCCAGCAGCCCTAGGGTCACCTCTCGTCGACGTCCAACAAACAAGCACCTCCCAGGTGCCCTATCAAGCTGTATCAAGCATGCCTGATACATTGCCTACCTTTACCCAGAGTGCAAACGATGCGGACCTGCCATCACGCGCTTCGCCGGGTTTAGAGGTGGCCGGACAGTTCTCTGACACAACCTCAGGTCTCTCATTTCTTCATCGGGCTTGGCGGCGCATTTCCAACAAGGAAAGTACTCAAGTCTGGAATGGCCAGTCAGGGTCGGCAGAAGATGGTCAATTGCTGATGAGCGCTGGTGACAACCCTTTTCAAGAGATTGGTCAGATGCAGATGCCCTCACTAGAACGCAGCCATGCACTCTTAGATCTATATTTCGACGTCTGCATTGCGACGTACAGACTGCTGCACAAGCCGACGGTTGAGACTTGGCTGGCTCGTGTGAATGAGAATGCTCAATTTCGTCGTACCCTTTCCGAAGGTACGTAACCACGACATGCAGTAATGTAGCACATCTAACTAATCTCTGCTATAAAGGTATCGGCCGCGCAAAAACAGCGGTCGTGCTATCGGTATTCGCAGTCGCATCTTTTCACGAAGAAAAAGCTCAACAAGTTAATGCACCGTCGCCTGAGAACGACTCGAGTCCAGAGCCACAAAGTGACGCTTTTTTTGCCGAGGCTGCACGTTTGACTTCAAGCGAAACAGGCACTCCACAACTCGAGTCAGCTCAATGTAGGCTCGTCCAAGTCTTATATCTGCTTATGTCTTGCCGCTTCAATCAAGCGTGGTATACCTTTGGCCACGCGCTTCAGATCATCTCAGCCTTGGGCCTACATCGAAAAGATGATCGAAAAAGGCCTGGGTCTGCCCCTAAGCGTGACTACATCGATCAACAATGTAGAAAAAGAACTTTTTGGGTTGCATATATTTTGGATAAGTATCTGGGTGTTATATTCGGGCGTCCCAGGCATTACCACGATGACGACATTGATCAAGATCTTCCAGACAGCATCAATGATGAAGATATGACTAGTAATGGGCCACAAAGTTCTGGCTCCGATGACTGTCATATCGAGTCGTTGATTCAGCATGCTCATCTTGCGCAGATCGCGGAACGAATTTCGCGCGAAGTATATTCCATCAAGCCGGTACGCCGAAGCCCCAGATATGAGAGCAATAATTTGCTGACCATGTCCAAACCAGATACCTGACCATGTCCGTCTCACTGCTTCACATCATCTAGGGGCCTTGTTGCGGGAGTGGAAGTCATCTCTCCCTCCCTTTTTGGGCTCCGTAAAGCCCAGCAGCCTAATTCCAACTTTTCGCCGGCAAGCAACCGCTTTGAGACTCTCGTATTGCCATGCGGTAATGCTGGCTCATCGGCCTTTTCTTCTGAAAAACACTTTACGCGACAACGATGCGATGCAAGCTCTTGCAAAAGACAGCCTGAGCGAGTGTATCACAGCCGCTCGCTCAGTACTCGATGCAGTCGATCGTATGGCGCGCGAAGGCCGTATGTTTCACGCATTCTGGTGGACACATTATGTCTGCTTTTGCGCCTTGGTCGTGGTATACGTATCGACTATACAGGAGGGTTGCCGGAATTCCATGTCAGCAGGCGATTGTCAAGCATTACTAGACCAAGCAGAAAATTGCTTGCAACACTTGGCGCGCGCTACAGCATCGAACTCACCATCACGGAGATATAGCATTATCCTCCAAGAGCTACGTGCTGAAGCTAAACGGAAGACAGCCGTTCTGACGCAAGACAACGTAGTATTATCGCCGGCTGCAGCCGTTTCGGGCAATACAACGGTGTTGCAATCAGGCTACATTGGTGGGTCTGATTTGTCAAACCCAACTCCACAGGTGTGGCAACCCCTTTTTGGCAGTCCGACGGACATGGCAACACCAGGCTTGCAAGACTTTCTAGATCATTGGCAGACAACCGACTGGCTTGATCTCGACGCGTCTGCGTTTGGCCATCTTTTTGAAATGAATGGCGAATCATATATTGGGTGAACTGCAGTAGGCCTGGTACGACTGTCATGTATATATACATATCTATACGTTTGTAGCCTCTGCCGTCACCACTACCTGGTTATACTAACACTTATAGTGTGTATTTAAAAAGTGGCGACTTGTCTCCCATATCCAGGAGTTCTTCATCGGTGTACTTTGCTCGAATCTCGTCCTCGCTAAACTTCGCCTTCTTCGTGTTACCCCACTTGTAGGATAATTCAAGCAAAAATGAAATAATAAACCCGCTGGCGCCAAATGCAAGGGACAATCCAAATCCTGTGTAGTACTTGGGTTTCTCGCTCTCGAGGTACATATAGCTGCCAATGACACCGCCGATATTACCAACGCAAATGTTGAAAGCTACGCCAATAGCTCGTCGAGAAGATGGAGCAAGATTGTTGGCTGCCCAGGAGCTTCCCGCAGGTTGTATCGGATAGATGCCTATGCATGTAAGGATGATGGCGAAGAAGGCGGGACCAAGATTGCCACCAAGATCACCGTGGAAGGAAATGACGATGGAATAGCCAATGAAAATGAGCGCTAAGGGGATTGCGACGAATGGTAAGCGCCAGTAGAAGCGATCTGAGAGCTTCGCGAAGAAGATGGAGCTCAAAGCTCCAGCCACGTAAGGTGGGACTGTCATAAGCTGCGCGTTCGTATTGCTGAAGCCCATGCCCTTGGTAATCGTAGGCAATGTAAATTTTGTACCTATCAGCGGTTTAGAATTTATAGTATAAGAGTCAGCAGTGGAGACGGGTACCGTATGAGCAAGCAGAGATACAAAGCAGAATGTACGCCTGCATGTACAGACGCCAATTGCAGAGCACCATTTTTAGGTCGTTCCACCTGAAACCTTCTTGCTTTTCCTCGCCGTGCCTTCCTCCATCTTTGATGAATCGTTGGAGCTCGAGGAAGCGGATTTCGTCGGGCCTCAGCCACCTTCCGCTCAATGCAGGAGAGTCAATCAGAAAGAAGAAGCAAGACACACCGAGTGCAACTGTGACGATGCCCTCAAGTAAGAAAATCCACCGCCATCTATTTCTTACGATCAGATACAACGTATGATTCAAGTGTCGCGCTGATTCAATGCTTACCCTTCGTATCCGCCAACACCATCCATCTTAGCAATGGCTGCCGCGAGGAGGCCACTGAAAGCCCCTGACAATGCTGATGCACAATAAAAGTACGAAATTCTGGTAGCAAGGTCTTTTGGCATGTACCAGTAAGAGCACAAGTACACAGCACCTGGAAAGAAACCAGCTCTGCAGCTCATCAGTAAAGGGTCAGCCCACAGTTGTTATGACTCACTCGAATACACCAAGGAGAATCCTGGTTACCAACAGCCCAGCGAAGTTCTTAACTACACCCATAAGGGTCATAATGATTCCCCAGCAAACTATGAGAATGCCAAGGTAATAAGACGGCCGTTTAAACTTCTTCAACAACATGTTCGACGGAACCTCGAGCAGAATATATGGTACGAAGAAGACAGAGAGAACAATGTTCCACTCGACGCCGTTCAAACCAAGATCGGTCACCATGCCTTCTATCTTTGCATTCTATCCAGTGTTAGCATATACTTCCAGATATATCTGGCATCTTACGCACTCCAATATTTGCTCGATCTATGTGGGAGATGAGGTAAAGAACTGCCAACATAGGTACAAGACGAATATCGACCTAATTATATTAGCGCAATGCCGCAGTTGGGAGGGTCGTACTGCTTTACCTTGTGCACTACTTGCTTCCTCTGTTCTTCTGGATAGTTGGTGTAGAACTCCGCATCTTCGGTTGCAAGTCCTATCACTTGGAAGTTGTCGATTCTGACAATCTGAGGCGTCTTTGAGGCATTGATCGAATTTGCTGTGTCATCGACGCATTGAACCTCATTCTTATCAACGGATGGCATGATTCCAAGTATATAGCAAAGACCGTCAATGATATGAACAATGACACAGAGGCTTCCTTCGGTTTAGAGTATTATGCTCTACAAAGGAAATTACCCCACCAGGCTTTATACATCGTCCTTGGTCACATTGATCTGGGGAAGAATGCCCAACCTGCGGAGAAGTGTGCCATCCCGGTTACTCGGTTTCCTGGAGAAAACCAAAATGCGGGGAAAAGTCGCTCGTGCCAACCTGTATTCGGCCATAGTCGGTAGATTTTATGCGCTAAGATTCTTCAGGAGCGTCGGAATCGCTTCCGCGCGAATCAAATATAAATCCGGCTGTGACGGATATATGCATCAACCTCCGATGCGTTATCGACTCCTATGCTCAATCCAGTACTGTACTAAAAGTATATGTTCTACTATATTCAATGACACACTTCAACCCCTACTTTTATCATCAATACCTTCTCGAAGGCACCCTCTCACAAGTATGGCGCCTGCAACGATTGCTCTTGCTGCTTCAATGCCGCCTTCGCGGTCGCAGAGCACATGTTTGGATGTCCACACGACTATCCCGCTGCCGGATGAATCTACCATACAGACTGTAGACGCTCTTGTCCGACATCGCGCGCAACAACAGCCGAACATCACAATTGTCTCGTACCCAAAATCTGGGATTGATTTCGTCGATTATTCCATGCAACAGTTGGATGTTTTTGCCTTCAGGGTCGCCCGACATTACCAGGTCCTGATCCCTACAAGAAAAAGCTCCGCGCAGAAGCCTACAGTTGTAGCGCTACTCGGGCCAAGCAATTTCGACTACCTGGTAACAATGCTGGCCTTGACCAAACTTGGTCATACAGTGTTGTTCCTTTCGACAAGAATATCTCAAGCTGCTGTCGACTCGCTGATAAGAACGACTGGCGCTAAATATGTATTGACAGACTCGCGGTATACTCGCACAGCTTCTGAGGCTCAAAAAAGCCTACCGGAATTGAGCATTGGTGAGATTGCCAGATCAGACACCTATGACTTCCCCGTTGAAGTCTACGCGGATACTCGCCTGGATTATCAGCTTGATCATTCCATTGAAGCTACAAACAATATCTACATTATTCACTCCAGCGGCAAGTAACCTGAGAAATTTGAGTTGCTCTTGCTAAAACCACGTCAGGCTCTACCGGCCTACCCAAACCCATCTACCAGCCCCAGAAAAGCGCAATTGCAAATTATGCCGTCAGCATGAACATGAAAGCTTTCATCACACTACCGCTATACCATAATCACGGCATTTGCAATTTTTTTCGCGCGATCCATAGCGGCAAATCCATTCATATCTACAATGCTGACCTCCCTCTTACACGGCCATATCTTTCAGCTATTCTCAAACAACATAGCTTTGAGATATTTTACGGTGTCCCTTACGCTCTGAAACTCCTTGCGGAAACCGACGAGGGTATCCACCTTTTGAAACAACTCCAGGTTGTAATGTATGGGGGAAGCGCTTGTCCGGACGCTCTAGGCAATTTGTTGGTAGAAAATGGAGTCCATTTAGTTGGCCACTATGGGGCGTAGGTACTTCTTCACAGCTCGTCACTTATACAGGCTAACAACGCGAAGAACCGAAGTGGGCCAGCTGATGACATCTTTTCGGCCCTCGGGCGATGCAGCATGGAACTATGTTCGTGAAACACCGAAACTTTCTCCATTCCTACGATGGCGTCCCTGCGGAAACAATCTTTACGAATGCACAGTCCTACCAGGATGGCCAGCAAAGGTAGCTTCAAATCTTGCAGACGGCAGCTACGCCACCAAGGATCTTTTTGAGCCGCATCCAACCATTGAGAAAGCCTGGAAATACGTTGCCCGCCTTGATGATACGATCACATTGTTGAATGGAGAGAAATTCAATCCCGTTATGATGGAAGGCACCATTCGCTCGCATCGAGCTGTCACCGAAACCGTCATCTTTGGTTCCAACCGACCTTATCTAGGCGTGTTGATCGTGCCTAAATTGGAAGGCATGTCACAGCCAGAAGTAGTTGAGGAAATATGGCCTATTGTTGAAACTGCGAACAGAACGGCTGAAGCGTATGCGAGGATTTCCAGGGACATGATTCGGGTTCTACCACATGGTTGCTCATTTCCTTGTACGGACAAAGGCAGTGTGATTCGACAAGCATTTTACAAAGAGTTCGCGAACGAAATTGAGAGCGCGTACGATACAGTGGCAACAAAACATGGCGATCTAAAAACGTACACTGGCTTCGAGCTCGAAAACCACATTCGATCTATCCTCCACAAGCATATCCCTTCAGTAAATGATATCGACCGCGCGACTGATCTCTTCTCTTTGGGAGTGGATTCCCTCCAGTCGCTCCAGATTCGAATGGAAATCTTGAAGACCGTCGATATTGGAGGCAAAAAGCTCGGCCAGAATGTTTTTTTCGAACATCCATCCATTGCATCACTCACTGCTCATCTCCACTGTCTCCGAACTGGCGAAGGAGAGCAGCAATCAAACCTGAATGAGCGGATGGAAGATCTTGTATCCCGATACAGCTCCTTTGAGAAGATCCAAAAGAAATACCGCATCGCCCTCACTGGTGCCACAGGCTCTCTCGGTGCTCATGTCCTCACACAACTAGTTGAGCGACCCGATGTTGAGGCTGTGCACTGCTTGGTGCGAGCTAAAGCTAACAGCGACGCTCTGCAACGTGTTCAGAAGTCTCTCATAGACCGAAAGGTTTACCATTCGTTATCTCTGCAAGCCCGCAGGAAGATAAGTGCAATAGCAACCAATCTTTCTGACTCTCACTTGGGTCTGGATGATGCGACATACACACGAGTCGCTTCGAATCTTACTGGCGTTGTTCATTGTGCATGGAGTGTTAACTTCAATAAGAGCCTGGTTTCTTTTGAGAAAGACTGCATCGCTGGTGTGCGCCATCTGATCAATCTCTGTCTGGCTACATCATCACCAGCACCTGCAACTTTTGATTTTTGCTCGTCGGTTAGCACAGTTGCGCATTGCCCTGACCTGCATACGCCCGAAAGGCTAGCAGAATTTCATTGGGCGCAAGGAATGGGATATGCACAGAGTAAATGTGTTGCAGAACATATCTGCCTGGCTGCTGCAGAGAGGACTGGCATCAAAGCTCGAGTGCTGCGTGTTGGCCAGATTGTAGCTGACACAGTGCATGGAGTGTGGAACGCTACCGAAGCCATTCCTCTTATGATTCAATCCGCTCTCACTGTCGGTGCACTACCGAAACTGCAAGAGTCGCCAAGTTGGACACCCGTCGATGTGGTTGCGAAGGCGGTGACGGAAATCTCACTCAGCAACGCGCATGCAGTGGTTGCAAACGTCACAAACGCAAAAGTCTTCTCATGGAATGATCATCTTCTTCCTGCTTTGCGTCACGCAGGTCTCGACTTTGACGAGATTGAGCCAAAGGAGTGGGTAAAGAGGCTTCGTGCGTCGAATCAGGATGCAGCAGCTAATCCTCCCATCAAGCTGATTGATTTCTTTGCATCAAAGTATGACCGGGATAGCTTCAACGCTTCAAGAACATATGAAACAGAAGTGGCCCGGTCATATTCCCCTTCATTGGACAATGCTCCTGTATTGAACCCTGACTTTGTGAAGACTTTTGTTAGGCAATTCCAAGCTACAGCATGGAGCACACAGCGTTCAGACAGCCTACTTAAAAAGCAAGTGGTCATATTCACTGGACCTTGCGGGAGCGGTAAGTCGACTGTAGCGAAACACATCAGCAGCCGCTTCAAAGCTGCGTTCATCGAAGGTGATGATCTGCACACAGCGGACGCTGTAAACAGCATGGCCTCAGGAACTCCGATTGATGAGCATACTCGAATGCCGTGGCTTGGCCGCCTCAAGCAACGGGCTCTGGATACCATCAATACGCTGGGCTACGACCGTGTCTTTATGACTTGCTCAGCGCTGAAGAAATCTTACCGCGATGAGCTTCGGAATTTCTCTCGTGAGATCGATGTCCAATTTTTAGATCTGCAGGTTGAGCAAGAGAGGCTTGTACAGCGGGTCAAAGAAAGAGAAGGCCATTATATGAAACCCGGCATGGTAGAGGATCAGTTCGCTATCTGGGAGGGACCGCAGGAGAATGAAACGGACATATTTCCTGTTGACGCTGGGCAGCCAATAGATGCAGTTCTGGAAGAGGTGACATGGCTTCTAAACAATTATATACGAATGTAGGTGGAATTTAATGACAACTGTACTTTGGAGCAACATGGTACAGACCGGACCACTACAGTAAGGCCTTGCGTAGTGGCTACAAACGCATGTAATCATACTTTCACCAAACGGAAGATGTTTATTCAAGGAATATTCATGTTTCTGTGAGCAATAGCGCAGACTCGAGGAGATTGCCGTACACTCGAATTACCTCAATTATATCCTTGTTTGCAGCCAATGCGCCACACTCTTCTCTTGACGTGAAGGGGATATTCCATGATCAATCTTACACATAATTTCTGCACGCATCTATCAACATTTAATAGGGCCTACAAAAAGCTCCTAGCTGAATGCATCTATCATGAGACATAGTCATTTGAAAGACTCCAGATCTTATTCTTTCTTCTGAACCCCCAGTGCGCGATGATAATTACTTGTATCTATTTCAGGAAAAGAGTAGCCGCTACTGCGATGGTATTTCTGATGAATATGTATGATGTATAGATCAGCCTCCCGACTTAGCCTGCTTCGCTTTGTGTAGTAGCATCTTGAGGGATAAATATTACACCACGTGCTCATTCACAGAGCACTCTGAAAGATCTTGTTCTGGTTTATTTCATAGGAATATAAAACCTATTCTCATCTGCCTTTCAAAGGAATTCAGGGCTGTGTGCAAAACTACCATTGAAGCCTGCAGGGGTCGGTGTTCAGAAATGAGTACGCTGACTATGGATGTGGCTAAAAATGGTCAATGAAACGATCGATGAACCGGCCGTGCTGCGGCCCAGTCGAAGAGGTCTTTGAGCATGCTTGGCGTCACTACATAGTATCTGCGCAACGCAACGAACCCCACGCAAACCTGAGTTTGGGTCGGTTTCAACGGACTTTGAAGACAAGAATCTCGTGCGATTTGGCATTATTGGGATAGGTCTACTACGCCCTGTGAATAGATCGGACGCCAGCCGATTAGAGTAGATATCACCAAAAGACCATGTTTCCACCTTCAAGTTTCTGAAGAATACAACCTTTGAATTAATGCAGTTGCTAAACCTGTCCTCTATCTATCCTAAACTCAACCTTTAATTCAACTTCGAATTCAACTTCAATCCACGTTTTGATTCTGGCTGTTCTTTGCTCTCTTGGTAGGCGATGGTGAATGAAGGTGACTCAGAAATGTCATATTGCTGCTTGTCATTTTCATCACCAAGAATGTGCAGCGCAGAGACCCGGAATTTATAAGTACCAGCTGGTGCCCATGAATTATCAGCCAATTGGCCGTTCCAGGAAATAGGGAGCTGACCAAGTGGAGCGTAGGTGAATGGTGAAAAAAGCATATGACCTAGGTTGGTTGTGCCATTGCTGGTTGCCAAAATCTCAATGTTGATGAGTGGGGACCCAAAAAACATGTCAATAATAAACGTTGGAATATTGTCGCCGTCGGTGATGTTTGTGATATTGATTCGCGGGAGCGAGAAAGTCACATTACCGTCAATGGGAGGATACTTCTCATCTCGAGCATAGCTCTGCGACACATATGTTGTGTTCAGGACAGTATGGGCATTCAAATCGCCCGCAATACCGTGATATGGGAGAGATAGCCTTTCACCGTTCGTGCCATTGAGTCGAATGTAGCCTCCATAAACCGGAAGTTGGGCAGCATCTACTAGTGGGGGTTTGACGGTAACAGCGATTTTGGATTTGCCACCGGCAGGGACAGTGACTTTGTACTCACTCAGGTGTACTGTTGCGAAGGAGCCGTCGAGCTTCATTCCAGGGAACGGATCCGGCTTTGGGCTATCAGAAAACGTGTAAGCGGTGGCGGTACCAATTACGTCCAACTCATAAGTAACCGGTTCAGATCCAGTATTAGATATGGTAAACTTCTTTTCGGTAAGCAGAGATGTCTGGTTGAAAGCGAGGTTCGATTCGCTCAAAACAGTAGTTGCGTAGGCAGCATCGTAGGCTTGAACTATTCCAGCTCCTTGTTGTGCAGTTGGAGCCAGCCAAGGACTGACATCATCAGTAAACGCATGTACAGGCTTGGCCGTAGCAGCGAGCACATTTCGAAGTTCTACAGGATCAAAGGTTTTCCGTACGTTCGAGAGAAGCGCATAGATACCTGCAGCAAGTGGGGTAGCCATAGAGGTCCCGGACAGAACGGCGTAGGAACCCTTAGCAACAGGGTAAGTCGACAATACAAGGCCTCCAGTAGCACCAAATGTTGCACCGAACTCGGCCTCAAAGGAAGGTCCCCAGGATGAGAAAGCAGACACGAATCCGCCAGTTGCGTTGTTAGGAATATATGAGAGCTTGACTGGGGCGGCTTTGGGGTCGCCCAAATCCAATGTAACAACTTTTCCAGCAGCCAGCTCCCTTACCCACGTGGCGCCTACCATGTTGTCAACCATAGCGACACCTGTTATGTTTTTGACGTCTTCCAACCCAGGGAATACAGTTCCTGGAGCATTGTTGTAGAGCATGACATAATGGGCACCTCGCGCCGCAGCATTCTTTACTTTATCTATAAAGAAGCAGCCACCTCGGCGGATAAGAACAACTTTGTCTGATAGATCAGGCGTGTCGTCGGGGAAAGGTTCGCATCCATCATTGGTCTGGTTAGCATTCAATGAACGAGCCCATAGTGGTAGGTTGACGCCTGTCCAGTTACTAGGGGTGCCGATGGTGTAGTCGAAGCTCTGTTCTGCGCCGCCTGACACTGTATAGTGACCCTGAACACTCAATATCGGCAAGAAAGAGTTGTCGTAGGAAGCAATAGCAGCAACACCCTTTCCTCCTGCCGGTGTCGATTGTTGGAACATCCCGTCCTCGCCCGAGTTTCCGGCAGCAACGACAACTATGACGCCTTTGGCCACAAGTCGGGAAGTGATGTCGTTAAGTGCATCCTCACTCCATCCCAAAGTCGATCCAAGAGAAGCACTGATAATATTAGCACCGTCTTGTTGGGCACGCAAGAAGGCGGCCATGAGGACATCGGTCGAAGCACTGCCGGTGCAGCCAAAGGCGCGGTAGGCTGCCAGCTTGGCACCCTAAAATATATGAGATGGTTTCACCACAGGGTTTTTGGGAATACTTACGGGAGCCGCTCCCGTGAAACCTAATTCGTTCTCTTGGGCAGAAATGGTGCCAGCTACGTGCGTACCGTGTCCCTGACTTGAGTCAGTAATGATGAATAAGATGAAATGAGTGAATTTTATCACATGCCTCGCAATCCATTGGATCATCGTCAGGAGTGGGGGTATTAGTGCCATTGTAGTTGTCACCAACAAAATCGTAACCACCAACAACTAAGCAACCAGGTCCAAAACAACCGCCGAGAGCTGGGTGTTTGTAATCGATCTAGCTTCGTATCAGTACCATGGCATGTCAGAAAGTGATGGCACATACGCCAGTATCAATAATTGCAATTTTTACTCCTTCACCGGTTATGCCCTTGGCTCGTAACTTGTCAACTTGGGTCTGAACGTGAGTCGAGAATGTATCGTTGCTGTCAGCCCTTCTGACCAGGTTTTTGGATCCTTGCTTGTTGGATCCAACCCAACTGAGTCGATCATTAGGTAGAGGTATGATCGCGTTCGGCCAAACATTTTTGATGGCTGGCAACGCTAGCAACTGGGCGACGTGATCGCCTACGGGTTTGCTTTCTTCGAACTGGACAGTATAGCCCTTGAACAAATCAAAGTCCAGATCCGATGTCTTGCTTGCGCCAGGAATGTCCAAGGAGGATGGGATTTGCTTGAGATATTTAGCAAATTTCACTAGAGTTCCATTTTGGCGAATATTACCTCGGCATCATTCAATTCAACGATGAAGGATCCTGGACGTATTTGGGCTCCCGCGGCCACAGCACCAACGAAGAGCGATAGCAGGTATGATTTCCGTACCATGATAAAGATTCTCAAGCAAAGGAGCGACTTATAAAGAAAAACAAAAGAGTGAATAAGCACAGTTGATGTGCAAAACAAAGGAGTGTCACTAGGTAAAGCCTTGGTAGCCTGTAGGTAGATGGCGAATGTGGATGTTATGTATTCCACAAGTGGCTGCCCCTATCCAGACTTTGACGTCTTACCTCAACCAGATAAGCACTAGCAACTAATAATGTTCAACCTTGTAGAGTCTTACTGTAGCCAAGCAGGTGCCTTCTGTCGGCATGGATGCTAGTTTTGCGTGCATGTTCTCGGGCCTTTAACGTCTAATATCAATCACTTTAAGGTTTTAGATCTGCAATCGATGTAATTTCAGTTCTGCCATCTACTACCCTTCGTGTCAGCTTGATTACCCGATACTCATGGGGAAGTCACGAGACACGGCTATAGCTGATAAGCGCTAGCCCAACCTGTCGATTACCGCAATATTATACCGCTTTCTGTCAGGGATAGACTGCCATGCACCTCCTGGAAAACCCGCCGTCATGTCCGGCCCGTCCGCTTGCCAATCAAAGCCGACAAACGACAACTTGTTGATATAAAGTGCATGAGGTGATACTGAGCATAGGCAATGCACTGCGGGGAGCGTTTTTCGAGTCCCCTGACGCACCCGGCAGGTTTATTCGGCTTCTCCACGGCTTTCTTCCCAGCAACGTAGCTACGCAAGATGTTCTTCAGACCCAGTTTTTCCGATCATGTAAAGCAGGGAACGGCGCAGTTGATGGTCCACTTAATTCGAAAATGGATATATATCGCGTGGCTCAGGCATGTATGTTCTGTAAGCAGTGGGCTTTAGCATCGCACCCCGTGCGAAGGCAAAATAGTCTTTTGATTGACATATGAGCCTTTCGCGTCGTTCAGTTGATTCGGCGTGTCGTAAAGCAGTTGGATCTTTGACAAGCGTGCGCAAAGAGACTTTATGGATGATGGACTTGCATATGTTTGCACAAAGGCCAAAGACGTGGTTTGCAGTGTGGAGGTATCAATACTTTGGCTTGAGCGGTACTTAACTTTGGTGGTTATACTAATGAAGCTAAGTAATATTTAGAGCATAAAGTATAAGGGTGCCAAAGCCGCTATTCCCTAATGAATTCCATCATGGCACTATTAGACTGGAACCAATGGTACCTATCATCGTAATCCAATGGAGCCAGAAGTTCACACCAGTGAACTTGTAGCTTCTTTGTGACCGTTTAAAAGAGGTTAGGTAGAACTGAGACGCTATGTTAGATGTTACAGCCACAGTGTAGGCTGGATTTCACAATTCAAGCAACTATTAGGCTTCTCTGTTGAAACTTGGCTGAAATTGCTGAGATGTGACATTATCTCTCTTGGCTTTAACGGGCTTAGGGGTTGACCAAGGATAGAGTGGAGGGGGAGAAGCAAGATCGCAGCAGTCCAGAACCTTTCTGGGTGGTGGATAATTGGCACGAGAAGGGAATGGCACCGGCCCGAATCGCTCGCAGTTGATCACGCTTGCTCTGGGTCCACCTAGCCGCGCGTATGAAGAGAGCAGCAGACATCTTTATGAACCCTGCCCATATCTGTGATTGAAGGAAGCCTCCATTATTGTTTTCGATCAAGGTATCTACCTTTTTTTAGCTCTACCAATAATATTGTAGCGGTGTACTGAGTGCGAGAGTACTCAGTACTGACTGCCTGTCTCCCGGTCATGTGACTTTGAGTCACGTGGTCTATGTATATAGATCACTGCTTCACTGCAGTTTGAGAAGACACCTTACACCACACAATATATCTTAGTTTTTGAAGCTTCACCCTCATATCTCGATCTCGTTAACCCGATTGGCTGCAGTGTTTGGCGATATTTGACTGCCAAGTAGACATCGTGGCCTCGCACCTCCTACACCCTCTCAATGTAAATGCTAGTGTGAAACACACTACTCCGTAACGAACGAACAATTTGCTTGGGTCTGTGTTCAATGATTTAAGCCCACGAATAAACACTTATTAGAAGTATATTCCATTATTTAGTACTCAAAGGACGACATTGAGGTTGAGATCTTAGACGTGATACCAGGTAATGGAGTGCGTAAGGTACGATGGATGGAAGTGATATGTCCTGACTGTCTTGGGTTTTGCCGATGACTACGGATGAGGATGAGGTGTCATAATGTAGTTTTTCAGGGTGCTGGAGGTAACCAAGCTCGCGCAGAAGCTCTTGACACTCTGCTTTCACACCTCCAGTGTCTTCAAAACAAGGGATATTCTGTCATGACATTCCGAACAAAGTTGACAAAATCCAGAGGCCATCATGAAAGTAGGTATAAGAGAATTGGCAGAAATTGGATGCAGCTAAGGTGTAAAGTTCTCGCGAGTCAGCTCATGCTACCTATTATGTGGTGGTTGGGGCTACGTCAGTGTTTTCTAAACGGCACAGATACGCACTTAGAAAACTCTTTGTAATCAAGATTTGACTATTTCTGTGACGCGCCTTGTGCGGTCAAATCTTGGAGACCATTTTGTGTTTGAAAGGTAGAGACTTAAGCCTGCATATCAATTGACCAATGATATCTCCTCGATGGCAGGGGGGTATAAGGTGGAGCCGAGTCCCGAATGCCAAACGGCCATGATCTCCACACGTAACCCCGCAAATAGTTATTAATCCCGAAACTAGTATCCATTTCATACTTGTTAATCGAGCGATGCTCTCTAAGATCTGGGCATCAAGTGCCGGGTTGACTCTATTCTCGAAGGGGCAGCTGTGTCGGCAATTGTTCAAATGCCGACTCGATTTATTTAATTTGCGATGAACTGGGCTTCCTGGATCAGGGCAAAGTAGCTTCTCTATTTGTGCTCAAAATCATGTCTTCTACTGGAACCGCCAGAGTGGCTCTGTTTTTTCTTGTCGTGGTTGAATTTTTCAATGGCGCATTTGCTACACCGAACCCAAAGACGCTCAGAAGTGATGTAACCATACTGACACACAACGACTTGTATGGTACGCATTAACTTTGTCCACTGTTGCACTGTCTCACCGTGGCAGGGAATTCAAGCGCTCGTCAAGCCGCAACACTTGTGCTTGGTGCTTGGCAGCCATACGACCAGGCGCAGTTTACTTGCGAACAGCTGAATGAAAATCTTTGGAAACCCGAAAATGGCACGGATTTCGGATTCTTGCAGTACATGGAATACAGTAATCCCACGGAGAAGTCGAATCTATATTGGATTGGAGGACAAGGCAAATTAGGATGTCGAGCCATAAGCACAACTGGACGAATCCAAGACCGGGACTGCAAAGCGAATCTTCCAGCACTGTGTTCACAATCTGCCGCACTGAGCTTTCCTGACAAGGATGACTCTAGTGAAAAGTGGCAGGTAGCTGTGAATGCCGGTGCAGCCACAATTGTTGGATCTCGCGACAAGCTTTCATTTCGCTTTCGAGGAATCCGTTATGCAGCGGAGCCGCAGCGTTTCAAATATGCAAAATACAAAGAGCCCAGTGGCAACATTTCTGCCCTTACGTATGGATCTGGATGTATCAATACATACTGCGGCACGACGCTGGATTGCCGCGAAGATTGCCTCTTTCTGAATGTGTGGACACCCACTTTACCGGCAAGAAGGTCCACAAAAAAGAAGGCAGTCATGTTCTGGATTCATGGCGGTGGATTCACTAGTGGATTTGGGAGTGATACTACCTTTGATGGAGGCAACATGGCATCTCGTGGCGATGTTGTCGTCGTTACCGCAAACTACCGCTTGTCCACACTGGGCTTCCTTGCCATTGAAGATACTCCTCTGAAAGGCAACTACTGGTTATCAGATCTTGTTGCTGCTCTGGACTGGGTACGAGCTAATATTGAAGATTTTGGCGGCGACAAGAACCAAATTACGATATTTGGTCAGAGTGCAGGTGCAGCCGCAGTACGGGCACTCATCGCGTCGCCTCTTACAAAAGCCAAGTTCGCAAGAGCAATTTTGCAATCCTGCCCAGGAGGAACCTTTTCAGAGTACCAAACTATTGAAGCCGCCGCCAACGTAACAAACGCGATTCTGAATGAAACAGGATGCACCCGCCAAGACAAGGAGTCAGAAATTGAGTGCCTTCGAAAACAGGATCCACGCATGTTGATAGGCCTACGGAACGGAGCTCCTACTGGAACATCTGCTAAGTATGTTCAGTACTGAGTGTATGTTGTCATGAACTGATAAAACGTAGAAATCCCGTCATTGACGGTACATACCTGAACACTAAAGAATTATTGCTAGATGGAACCGGTCCAAAATTGGACATAACAGTAATGACAGGCGTAATGAGAGATGATGGAAATCCTTTCACTAGCTTTTCCAGGACCCAAAATGTCTCTACAGAACTTCAACAACAAGGCTATAATGCTTCAGCGATCCTGGGATCGGGTTTGTTTCCACTGCCTCAAAGCTCCCAAAACATGACCCTCAATATATTCAATCTCACTTCGCGTGTCGCCACTGACGCCCTGTTCCGTTGTCCAACACAGTCGACCGCATTTTCTGCTGCCAAGAACAAAGCATTCAAGAAGATTTATGCCTACGAGATGGATCGTTCTTATCAACTTACGCGATACAGTCCAAACGCAGGCGCATGTGATGCTCCTAAGACACCTTCTCAGCCTTATGGCAATACATCCCTGCCTTATTACCGTTGTCACAGCGGTGAGCTTTATCTTGTCTTTGGAAACTACCAACGCGAAGGTCGCAGGATAAGGGATGCAGAAGATGTGCCGTTTACTCAGTACATTATGGACACCTGGACTGCATTTGGACGAACTGGGAATCCGAATCCCGCGCATGACTTCCTAGAGGCAAGAGGGTTTTCAAACACTTCTCTTATGGTAAAAAGCATTCGGCCTTGGGAGGAAGTACAGGCAGAGGATGTGAAGCTAAGGGTTCTCGATTTGGTGCCCGCAGATAAGGAATTCAATGAGCTGAAGCAGTGCGACGTACTTGGGCAGCCACTAGATTACTACGCTAGCTAAGTACAATCATGTCTGCCTAGGGTTAGCCAACATGGTGCGGTAACCGAGAGGCCGTCATGTGTCTCCTGATTAAGGAAAACCCTAGTGCATTTGGTGGTAAACGGTCCAAAACAATCACGGGACTATACCTGCTGGAGCCATTCGACAACAAGATTTCAATTTTTCGTCCAGTCCTCCCATCATTGAACGCAGTTTAGTTTTATGAGAGGAGGAAGCTGAGCATGCACTGTTTTCCAAGTAGTCACAACAGAAATTCAGGACCTACTTGAGCATAATACGATCATGACCTTACATTGAAGAACTCTGCGCTCAGACTGACGGTGACCATGGAAAAGATTGCACTCAGACTTTGGCTAGTATTGGAATTGCACATGACAATAAATCTGGAATAGGTTCGGAAATTTACAGACTCACGCTCATCGGCGCGGTTCTTATGCCTCTAAATACATAGTATACAGCTTCAGCAGTGAGGGTCTAGCATCTATGCGCTGTGCCTGACTAAGAGAAATTCTATATGAGAAAGTTATTATGTTTTGGGAAGGAAAGGAAAACATGATGCAAAGTGCAGCCTAAATCGGCGGCTTTGCCTCGCCCGGTGCGTAATCTTGTGCAATTCTTACGGCGCCCGGGCTTGGCTTGGGCCATGTTGTCCGCCTCTTCGCACGCACGTAAAAGTTCATGGGGCGAATAAGTTGGAACTCTGGATCGTATGTGACAGCCTCGTCTCCCTCTTTGAAGAACTCGTAACGGTACACCAGTTCCGGTAACAAGACCTTGACTTCGCCGAGAGCAAAGTTGAAGCCAATGCAGCTACGGGGACCAGTTCCAAAAGGCATGTATGAGTTCTTGGGTCGGTTAGCAACCTCTTCGGTTCCCCAGCGGTCGGGGTCAAAGCGGTCGGGATTTGACCAGATGCTGGGGTTGTTGTGGATGGCGTGCAGGGCACAGATGACAACGGATCCAGCCGCAAGCTTGTATCCGCCCGGTACGATACAGTCTACCTTGGCTGTGCGTCCAGGTTGGAAAGAAGGGTTGTGAAGGCGCTGGGTTTCCTTGACAAACTTGTCAAGGAAAGTGAGGCCATCAGAGAGTTCTGGTGTCCATTTGGTGTTTTCGCTGACACCAGCATCGACAAGCTCTTGTAGCAGTCGGTCCTGGTTACCTGGGTAGACACAAAGGGCGTAGATAAGCCATGACAGAAGAGACGATGTTGTTGTGAAGCCAGCACCTGCTATCGGCAGCATGTTGGGGATGACGAGGTCCCGTGGTAGTTTGTTGCCTTGGTCGTCAGTGGCACGTTTGAGATAATCTACCACGCAGCTTGCTCCGAGTGCGGCTGAGTGCAGAGGCAGGTCGTCTTCGGTATCGCCTTTGGGCGCCTCGTCTATGGCTTTGTTCATGATGTTCCACAGCTTGTTTCCGACATGGTGGAGGTACCAGGGAGCTGTGAAAGGCACGACGCTCAACTTGGAGTACCATGCACCACGCGACATGACCTTCTTGTTGAGCGAGAGCGAGTATGCAATCAGGATGACCAGCTCGTTCAGAGGTGAGTCAGGAGTGTCGAAGTGATGAGCGTCGTAACCAAGCGCAAATTTGAAAACGGTTTGGGAAGCCAGCTTCAACATGTACTGATAGACGTTCCAAGCCTCACCCTCTTCGTCGAGTTTGTCAAAGACCTTGAAAGTGTCCTTGACAGAAGCCTCCATCAGGGGAGTATAATGCCTGATGGCCTTTGGAGCCATAGAAGGCGGAATGAACTTGTGCGCTGCCCTCCAAGCATCAGTGTCGGTGTCGCAGATGAAGAGCGCTCTGTTGTCCTTGATACCAGCCAAAGGATGGTCTGGTGTGATGAGCTTGCTGAAGAAAGCCGACTCTTGAAATGCAACCGAGGCAATGGCCGGGTCATTGGTCAAATAATTTACTTTTCCCATAGAGTCGTACTTGATAACAGGCCCATATTTCTGGAAGAGGCGAGCGTGATTTCCCTAACAGATGTTAGCGGAGCGAGGGCCGTGGGATGATAGAGCAGACTTACGAGATGGTCAGGGAAGACTTCATAGTAGCTGCCTACAAAGGGCAGCCCTTCTGGGCCAGCAGGATCCCTAATAGCCTCCCCATCGACTGTGATGCCAAGATCTTCATCGCAATCTAGGACCGCGTCCAGGTCTGGCACGTTCTCTCCTTTGGCATCTTGGAGTGCGATACCTGCGAACGAGTTAACAGATGCATGTGAGAGTGATGGCGACCAAGGAGGGGGTGTTTACCAGTTGGCTGGATAATGTTGTATTGTTCAGCTATGGCGATTTGCAGAGACTCAAAGTCATGGCAATGGTCGATGTGGATGTCTTGGTGGTAGACATTCTTGTCCTGGCCGACTAGATAGAAACCTTTGACAGTCATGATGTGCAATGGTACGAAGCAGAGTATGGTCGAGTCTGAATGCCCGGCCAAGGCAGCAGCAATAAGTCAACGACGAAGAAGTCTAATTTGTCCTTCTCCTTATGCGGCGACCGCGCTGAGATACATTCATATCATCGGCCAAGGAGGCCGCTAGCGCGATGATATCACACATGGCCACTTGCCAACGCACGAATACGGCGTTTCAGGCGCTGGGACCGAGGCATCTTGACCAAAAGCGTAGGGATCATGTCTGTCGTGCGAGCAGTCCGGCCGAACCCTTTTTTTGCAAATTTCGCTGTGTCCAGGGGCATGGGAAAGAATTGCGCGTATCCTGGATGAGGTCCGATTAACGTCTGTGATCTCAGTGGCTGAAACTCCGATGTACCTCGGCAAGTGGGCCCGACCCGCTCCGGTGCGTCCACGTCCGACTTTTTGTTGCTGTCATAGCGCCGTTAGTTTTTACAGTCCAACAACAACGCTTCCTGGACCTGGTGTCCTGTGCATGGGCAAAAACGATGCGGCCGATCCACCGTATTCGTGCGACCCAAAGGCGAGGGGCGTCGCCTTCAACCAAAAGCCGTCGCCGTCGCCCGTCTCATTTCCAGCCACGAAACGCTTCGCATCCCTCATTCCCTCTGACAACATGGCCGACACTGTATACTCGCTCGCAGAAGTAGCCAAGCACAACAGCAAGACTGATCTTTGGGTCACTCTGTGGAACTATGTCTACGATGTGACTGAATACCAAGAAGAGCATCCCGGCGGCAAGGAATTCCTTCTCGAGAATGCTGGAGCCGATGCGACCACCGCCTACGAGGACATTGGCCATTCCACCGACGCAAGAGAGATACTGGAGAATTACCGAATTGGACGCCTCGCCGACGATGACTGGACCGATCATGATGCCAGCAGGATGCCCGTCATCACACCAAACAAGTCTTTTGTAGCAAACAGACTGCCTCCGCCCAAGTCCAGCCTCGCTCAGTTGCCAGCAATGGGACTTGGCCTGGCTTCAATAGTCCTGACATATGTGTATGGGCACAATGTCACGCCGTACCTGCGTCATCTCCATAGAAGCGGCTTCTGGAAGGGGTTCGCGGCTTCCTCTCTTGCCAGCATGGCCATTGTCGGATACGCCAGTATGTGGGCCACCAAGAGCTTCGATGTTGCACACAAAGACTTTAGGGCGTACCCTGCACATTTCAGGGCCAAGTCTACCACTTCCAAAGCTACCAAGAAGAAGGACATCAACCTTGGTGTTCTCAACGCCCGTATCTACCAGCCTTTCCCTCTGGTCGAAAAGACCAACGTTTCCCACGACACGATTCGTTTTGTATTTGGGCTTCCTAGCGAGAACTCTATCCTTGGATTACCCACTGGTCAGCATGTGGCCATCCGACATGAGGTTGACGGCAAGCAAATCACTCGCTCATACACACCAACATCCAGCAATAAGGATCTAGGCCGATTGGAGTTGACCATCAAGGTGTACGAAGGAGGCAAACTCACACCTTGGCTGAAACAGCTGAACATTGGAGACAAGGTGGAGATCCGGGGGCCCAAGGGTGAAATGAAATACCACAAGAACTTGGTGAAAGAGCTCGGGATGATTGCTGGCGGTACCGGAATCACACCCATGCTCCAGATCATTCGACGCATCTGCGAAGACCCGCGTGACCATACCAAAGTCACGCTGCTGTATGCCAACAAGACTGAAGATGACATGCTACTGAAAGACCAACTCGACCAATTCGCCAAGGAAAACGACCGGTTCAGCGTGCACCACATTCTGAGCAATCCTTCCACAAGTTGGCAGGGCCTAAAAGGTCGCATCAGCAAGGAACTCATTGAGCAATACATGCCTGCCCCAGCCGGTATGGATAGCAAGGTTCTACTTTGCGGTCCAGACCCCATGGTTGCCTCCATGTCCAAACATTTGCAAGAGCGCGGCTTCAAGGCACCTGGTATGTAATCTCTGTCCCTGAAACCGTTGGAACTACCTACTGACATGACGATATAGGCACCATCTCCAAACCTCAAGACGAAATCTTCATCTTTTAGTATCATATACCACTTTGTAGCGTTTTCAGATTTTCCTTCACTGCCATATCCATTGGCTCCGACATCTAGGGTAGAGAGGTAATTTGAAGCTCAGGTAGCTCGAAAACAGCTATTAGACATGTACCAGATATAATACGAAATATTTTCGGGTGAATAGTCTTTTGAATACACCGCATTACTGTATATGCTTGAATTTCTAGTATGATCTCATTGAATGATTTTCTAGAGGTCAAGGAAGGATAAAAAGTCATGTCTTGCTGCTAAGCCCGAACGAAGGCCGGGATAGTAGGCTTCCCTCGTCCGCTAACTCTCGTATACAGAATTTGAGACGTGTTTTGCATTACTTGGAGATTTGACGCAATAAATCTTTGTAGGACTAGCTTCTGACACTTGACAGTGTACGCAGTACCGTCACGATGCGTTTCACCATACGTAATAATCATAACAAGGATGACCCCATTCGTCATAACCCTTCCATGGAAGGACCGGAAATTCTCGGCCGAACTTGTTCGCCATCCGCCTGCCATGTTGTATAAAATGCCCTGTCGGCAGGGTCATATGGGGCCGCTTCATATACTCATGTATATAAATACCTTGTGTTGATCATTTGCCACCACTGATCTCTTTATAACCATGCCTTCAGCGGTACAACCTCACTCAGCATCGGGTAACACCGAACAACAATGGGCACGCCTTGAAATATCAGAAAGACCGGTCACTGTCCTCGGAGGAGGAGTGCTCGGACGGCGAATTGCTTGCTCATGGGTATCAGCGGGGTACAAAGTCGTATTATGCGATATCAACGAGGAGCAATGCACGACTGCAACAGACTACATCGAGCAACATTGCCAAGAATTCCCCGGATTTACAAGGGCACAACGAGAGAAAGGCAGCTTCACCACTACTGCTGTTATTCAAGAGGCAGTTGAAAATGCTTGGCTAGTAGTAGAGGCGTTGCCGGAAAAGCTGCCGTTGAAGATCGATATCATGAGCCAGCTATCCAACCAAGCACCAAAAGATTGCATCTTGGCCACCAATTCGTCTTCGTACAAGTCAAGTTTGATGCTCGACAAAGTTGATCAAGATGATCGAAAGCGTGTTTGTAATATGCATTATTACATGCCACCAGGCAACAACATAGTCGAGCTTATGACTTGCGGTCAGACGCAAGATGATGTCATACTTTTCTTGAAAGAAAAGCTCGAGGATGCAGGCATGCAGCCAGCTGTTGCGCGCAAGGAGTCGACTGGGTTCATCTTCAACCGGCTGTGGGCCGCAATCAAAAGGGAAAGTCTTCTCATCATGGCTGAGGGAGTATCCGAGCCCGAGGAAATTGATAGGTTGTTCAAGACCATGTTTAAAAACAACCCATTAGGGCCCTGTGCCATGATGGATCAGGTAGGGCTTGATACCGTGGCATTCATTGAGGACAACTATGTCCAGGAACGAGGCCTTGATCCTACAGCAAGAGACTGGGTACGAGAAAACTTTGTCGAAAAAGGAAAGCTAGGAGAAAAGTCGAAAAAGGGTGGCTTATATCCTCCACACAAGGCAGCCTGCTGAGTATACTATCGTGTGTGCAAAACGCATTTATGAATTGAATGAAAAATGTACTGGTATCGCGCTTAGCCATATTGCTCGGGCCAAGAGAAGATGGTTTGACCGGATGGTCTTGTTACTATTGTGAATCTCATGTACTACGCGATATCTTGTCCAAAGTTACTCGCCCCACGCTGGTGGTGGTGGAAAAAAGTGCAGCCCAGGCGCTGACCGGATTCCGGCTTGCCCGAAACTCAATGCCGCAAATGAAGGCCCAAGCTTTCCCATCCCAACTGCTCACCCAAGCAAGAGAAACGGCACACAATAACGTCGCGCAGCCCATCACGGCTTCGTAAACGCTGGCCTGGATTCAATTGATCCAAGGGACACTTACTCTCTCTACAATCGCCCACTCCGGCCTACGCAGACGTCACAATGAACACAATTTCCCCACCCCCGCAGATAAAACGTCTCTCAGGCCCCAAGCGCTTCTTCGGTATCCTCATAGGCATCACAGGCGGACTGGGCGCAAATGCTCTGCTAGCATACAGCGTGTCTTCTTTCTACACACGCAACACTAAATTTGTGCCCTACGACACCACTTCACCCGACCTGACCACCAAGATCTTTCGCAACCACAACCCGCTCAACAATCCACCTGGCTGTATAGATCACGCCATAAAGCAGATTCCATATGGCAAGTTACCAGAAAAGTACTGGGTAAAAGGCAGCGGGGGACGGATATCTGTAGACCAGAAAGCGCTCACAACGGACTTTTGCAGGGGCATCTGGAGCGGCGTGGCATTTCGCGTACAGAGGAGGTACCTGGAGAGAAAGTATCGCGCGCTACCAGGCAGAGAGGACCACCTTTGGAACGTGAAGGATTTGGAGAAGAGCCCTTACTCAGTGGGAACAAAGATTGTAGACCACTTCGAGGTCGTTGAACACACAGACGATAAAGTATGCCTCGTTATACACATTTGATTGTGCATATATCGGAAGACGAATGCTCACTAACGTGTGAATAGGTTGTTGTGCGATGCGGCGACTCTCCCCTTGTCAGTAATCACCGGCCTTCGGATGGTCTCTTCTCCATGGAGGTTTCCAAGGACGACGAGGCCCAGATGGCTACTTTCCACCTCAAGTCCGTTTTCGTAAACACAACACCAGAGGGTAAAGGCGCTGAGCCTCTGCCGGAACGTTTCCAAATTGCGCATCGTTGGTACACCAAACTCTGGATGGAGAGCGCTACCCGCAAATTGATCAAGGAAACATAAATCACTTGCAATACGTCCTTGAAACAATATAGCTCCTCATATAGAAGCACGTGGATAATACCAGACCGGCGATTCGTCGGTAACGACCGGCGGGTTTCATGTGTGTGAGCCGTTTCCAGTCTTTGTATGTATATATTCGCAAAAATGCTTGGATTGATTCATCGGTTAGTCAATGTAAAAAATTGATAACACTGCTCGAGGGCCCAAAGTTCTTCTTTTTCTTCGATACAATATAAGTTTCTGAATATTATCTGGTTCGAGCCAAGATGGGATGTCGAAATGAGCATGGTCTGGTACTGCTAGCTTCTGAATAGCATCAGACCTGCCTCTTCGGCATCTACACCATCCTCTGCTTCACTCTCAACTTCGTCATGCTCTCCAAGTCCAAGCCTCTGTCCAAACAAACTACTAAACAGCTCATCCCGCTGCCTATCACCCCACTCGCCCCTGTCTTCGGGGGCCATGAAATTCTGTAGTTTCTCTTGCACGGTGTACCTGAGCTTTCGTCCTTTACTAGCCTTGGTGTCGACTACCTTCTTCGTCTTGGCTTCGCGGGCGACCTGCCATGGCGCTTGCACAACGAATTCGGCAGTTCCGTTTGCGTTAAGGTCAGCAGAACGCTGCTCGAGAAGTTCCTTGAGCATCAGGCCGTAGAAATCGGCATCGTCATAGATGGCAGGATCAGGCTGCACCGCTTTGTTGGATGACTGGAGCGGTGCACATGAGCGAGGCGTCTGTGTGCGAGTGATGAGATGCGATGACGTGAGCTGTGAGTCGAGGACCTCAGTGAGTGTCTGTTGCGCAGAAGCGTTGAGGCGTGCTTTGTTGTTGGTTACAGTCGTAGCTTTTGTCTTATTTGACCACCGTTCAAGAATCGCTTTGCGGTGGGGCAAAATGCTCTTCTCGGTGTCCTGAATGTTGGACCAGATCTCAGACGATGGAGTTGTAGATTCGAAGTTGACTCGTTTCCTTTTTTGGCCTGTCCGTGACTCCTGCAGCGACAGTCGAAGATTTGTAAGGTTGTTCAGCAAAGTCAAGGCCGCGGTTTCTGCGGCTTGAACTGGCGCCTCTTGAGCTGTTTCGTCCTTGTAAGGCTCTGCAGCCATAGTGTTTGTGCTAATCAAAGCCTTCTGTAATCGAATACGTGAATTGAGCAAAGTGTCGAATGTCTTACGCTGGGTCTTCACGGCCTCTCCCTTGGCAACATCAGACTGAGTGCCAGCAGCGATTGTCGACGTAAATGACTTGCTCGCAGCCATGAGGTCACGTACGGCAGATGCGTCAAGCTTGCCATCTTTGCCAGACCTATTGCCATCTGATACTTCAGAATCGTTCTCATCATCATCTTCGTCTTCGTCCTCGTCCCCACTTGCATCTTCATCATCATTGCCCATCTCCTCATCTCTGTCCGTCATGTCCTCGTCGGAGCTGGCGTCAGAGTTACTTCCATCACTGTCTTGTTCTCCACCGAACTCGACGCCATCAAGACCATCATCTTCTTCTTCATCGCTAGCCTCAGTATCCTTGTCGTCGAAACCTCGAGCAAACGGATCGTCGCTGTCACTGTCCTCGAGCGCTTTGCGGTCTATCTTGCGCCCAGCGTATTCCGGACCAAGTGGCACTTCTACTGGCTTTCGCAGCTTGCTCTTCCCCACAGCTGTATAGTGTTCTCGCCCAGCGTTGTCGTCCTCGACGGCCGAGATGTCGCTGTCGGAACGCTCATCTTCGCTCGAGCTAGGCGCAGGGTCGAGCAGGGACTCTGGATCGAAATCTGATATTGCCGTCAGCACATCTCTGTCGCATAAGTCTCGTGAGCCTATACCTCTGATCTTGGACTTCTTCATGGTGTATGCGCTGCGTTGTGTTATCCTAGGTCGCATGCGCAGGCGAAGAGAAAGTTCACTTTGAGCCCCACAAAAAAGTCAAAGATGTCGGCATTTCATTTCCCCGACACGCATCACCTCCGTGGTAAACTCCGCAATTCCACTTCCTTCTCTCAAGTCATGTTGAAGCGACGGCTCTTCTCAACACTGCGGCGTTTGCAGCATGAAAACCCTCTCGTATGTCTACTTATGAGACGTGCCGAAGCGGATTTTGATGTCTTCCACAGGGCCTTCCGCGCTCTGGTGCGCCGCCGCAAATGCCTCGAATGCAGCGCGGACTGCCACAGAAGAGGAAAATCAAGGATGTGAATAAAGTCATTGCTGTTTCATCAGCAAAAGGTGGCGTTGGGAAGAGTACCATTGCCGGTATGCCTGACCAATTATAGTGCCTTGGGTAAGAATGAGACGCTGAAACCATATGATAGTGAACTTAGCCTTGAGCTTCGCACGGCGTGGCTACAGAGCCGGCATTCTGGACACTGATATATTCGGCCCTTCGATACCAACTTTGCTTGATCTATCTGGAGAGCCTCGACTATCCACAAGTCAGTCTATTGTGTATCCCGGTGCGCTGCTACAGCCTGACCATTTGAAGCAGACAACCAACTCCTGCCACTTTCAAACTACGGCCTCAAATCCATGTCTATGGGTTATCTCATTCCAGAGTCTTCACCTGTAGCATGGAGAGGTCTAATGGTAATGAAAGCTATGCAACAATTGCTTCATGAAGTAGAGTGGGGTGGCCTGGATGTCCTTGTTCTTGATATGCCACCTGGAACCGGGGACGTGCAGCTGACTATCACACAACAACTCATCTTGGATGGTGCCCTCATTGTCTCGACGCCTCAGGAATTATCCCTCAAAGATGCTGCAAAAGGTGTAGAGCTGTTTCGAAAAGTCGATGTCAGACTGCTAGGTCTCGTGTGTAATATGGCGGGCTTCAAGTGCCCAGGTTGTGGAGACGTACATGAGGTGTTTGGCAGCATGGACAGCATCAGAGCTATGTGCAGAAAGTATGAGTTGAACATGCTGGGCGAAATTCCATTACATGGTAGTGTAGGTGCGAATGCAGATCGCAGCAAGCCGATTGTTGTGTCAGAGCCGGAGGGAGAGCGAGCAATGATTTTTGCGAAAATTGCTCAAGAACTGGAATGTTTGATTGGTCTGCAAAAATGAGCCAGGTATCTGTTCGGTCCAGTTTTCACAGTAAAATGGTATTATATAAGGAGAATGAGTCACCTCACGTTAAAGTAGTTGCTTGAACCCACACATGTCATTATGCGAGACAAATTTAAACCTGAATATCTAGATGCTCACCTAGTATACTAATCCCAGACTACTATGATCAGGATATTCAGATATTCATTCATAGTGATACTGTAATAGAACCGCTGAGGTGTTACTCGCATACGTTACCCAAGAAGCAAACTGCAGTGGAACGAAATTAAAGAAACTAGACCTTTCCAATCACGCCATAAATGCCTAGCACGCTGTATTTACTTTTTTGGTCCAGAAACCATTGATCTAGTAATGAGACAAGCCATTGTTTTTGTTATCCATAACCGACATTTTGAGCTTCAAAAGTCTTGCAGACTACACCCACGATTAGGTCTGTGGAAAAAGACATCAGGTTAACCTCGGCGACGCACCTGTAGACCACGAGAGATACCCCGCATCAACCCCGCAGTCAGTTCCACAACCAAAAGCCACTATGATTGGATTGATAAAGTATCTTGTCCGAATGCTGACATCGCAACTTATTTGAACTAGCATTAAGTAACCGATACCGTTCATGTGCGACCGACTAATGGTCAGTTTGAACTATGTGATTGGTACAGCTAAGCAATCATAGTCTAATCTTATGACGTCGATCATTAGAAGAGCATTACAAATACATAGTTTCATCCGACGAAGATGCCCGATGCAAAACAATTCAGGCAACCATTCGGGTAGTCATTAAACCCTCAAATGTTCTTGTCGACGCCATCCGCTTTTATTCAATCCCAACAGCATTGATATTGGTGGTACAACTCATTTCAGAGGCGAATTCTTCTCCAAGATCAATTAGATATCTCCCTAGAACAAAAAAATCTTCACCATCCTAGATATTCAGTCATGGCGCCAGATCTGAATGGTATAGGAAGTAACGGGCGATGGGACTATTCCACACCAGGGTCGGGCGGATACAATGTTCCCAACATCATTTACAATGTGAGCCTGTTTACTCCCTGCCTCCTCCCCTCCTTACTTTCTTTTCTTCTATACATCCAATGCTGACGATGTCGATAGGATCCATCAACTCGGAAGGTCAAAGTGCTGACTATTGGAGCCGGTCTATCTGGTATCCAAATGGCGTATCAGATCCAAAAATATACTGAGAATGTAGAGCATATCATCTATGAGAAGAATGCAAATCTTGGAGGTACCTGGTACGAGAATCGATATCCTGGTAAGCTCAACATGGAATCTAGGGTTGCATTTAGTTGACTTCTGCAAGGATGCGCCTGCGATATCCCATCGCACGCTTACACACTCAATTGGGCGCTCAACCCTGACTGGCCTCGATTCTTCTCTTACGCTCCAGATATTCAAAGGTACCTTGAGAAAGTATGTGACGTATTTGATCTGCGCAAGTACATGGTTTTCAATACCGAAGTCATCCGAGCCGAGTGGCAGGACGACGTTGGAAAGTGGAAGGTCACGTTGCGCCAGATAACGACTTCAGGCAAAGAACGAGAATTTCAAGATGAGTGCGACCTTTTGTTGTACGCTTCGGGACTTCTCAACAGCCACAAGTGGCCTGGAATCAAAGGCATCAATAGTTTCAAGGGACGTATAGTGCACACAGCCAAATGGCCACAGGACTACCAGAGTGAGCAATGGAAGAACGACCGCGTAGCTGTCATTGGGTCCGGTGCTTCCTCAATCCAGACAGTGCCAGCCATGCAGCCACACGTCAAACATCTCGATGTCTTCGTCCGCACAGGCGTGTGGTTTGTGCAGATTGCAAACAACTACGGCCAAAACAAGGAGTATACGGAAGAAGAGCGAGAAGAATTTCGCCGTGACCCGCGCAAGTTGGTTGCTCACGCCAAGGATATCGAAAATCAAGTCAATGGGCTCTGGGGAGCCTTCTATGACGGAAGCCAAACACAAAAGTTTATAGAAAATCTTTTCAGGGAGAGGATGAAAGAGTTCATCAAAGATGAGCGACTCCTAAAGGGGTTCACTCCGAAATTTCAAGTTGGCTGTAGGTTACATCCCTGACGAGGTGGAAGATCGAGTGCTAAACCTATTTGCAGGCCGAAGAATTACACCGGGAGATCCCTATATGGAGGCAATCCAGAAGCCCAATGTGGACGTGCACTTCACTGCCGTGAATGAAATCACCGAGAAAGGTGTAATCGGTGCAGACGGTATAGAGCGTGAAGTGGACACAATTATCTGCGCCACTGGCTTCGACGTTACATACCGGCCCCGCTTCCCCATCATTGGAAAAAACGGCGTCAGCCTGTATGAAAAATGGAAGAATGCACCAGAAGGCTATCTAGGCCTGGCATGTCCCGATATGCCAAATTGGCTCACGTTTATTGGCCCGACCTGGCCCGTCGAAAACGGCTCAGTAACTGGGCCCTTGTTTTCAGTGGCCGAGTACGCCATCAAAATTATCAAGAAAATGCAGCGGGACCATATCAAGTCATGGGTTCCGCGACAAGACATTACGGATAAGTTCAACGAGCATGCTCAAGAGTGGATCAAGCATACCGTGTGGAAGGACGATTGTCGCTCATGGTACAAAGACAACGATACTGGGCGTGTGAATGCCGTGTGGCCTGGCTCTTCAAACCAATACGCCGAAGTCATTGAGACGCCCCGATACGAAGACTTTGAGATTGAGTATATGCATAGAAATCCATGGGCACATCTCGGCATGGGGTATGCCATGTGCAATACCAAGTTCCCCAATAGCGATATCAGTCCGTATCTGCAGCTGGAGAACATTGACCCCAAGTGGCTCAAAGCTGTGGGATGTGAAGTGGCCGGAAAAGAAGTTCAGAAGGTAAGAGACAACAAAGAGGAGCCAGCCGTGGAAAGAAAAGGGGTAGATGCAAACCTGGGACAAGGAGATGGTAACACTCTGACGTGAGAAGAAGAAACACCTACATCGCCTTGATGCTACAAGTGAGCAAGTCGGCAGTGGGAAGGGAGACTTGGTTGCGAAACTTTGAGTTAGCGGAAAGTATGTACTTTTCTTCAAATCACCGTGCTTATCATCTAAGTCTTGTCATCAGCTAATCGGCGTGAAGCGGAATCTGCTGGAGGACACAATGTTTGGAACCATTCGGGGGGCATGCGTATACCCATTATCGACGCTAATGCTGTAGAACCACACCATAGTGGCGACTTATCAGTAGGCTACGAGGATGCAAGTACCTTACTTGTTGTATCTTGTCAAACAAGCACAGGTAAACTTAAAGGGGGGTTGGCACGTGATCATGGATGAAACTTCCAAACCCAATCCCAGGTACCCATCCATGTCATTGGCAGGGGGTATCGGGCAAAATAAACTCGAGGAAAAGTAAAGAAAACGCGTCTGGGAGAGACAAGGATGTACAAGGACGCACCGCCACATAGCGGGGGAGGGGGAGGTGGGGAGATGCATTAGTCTCTCCCCAACCCCACATCCCTTCTGTCCAATAGCACTCAGATACTCTGCCCATGCCTGTATTGATGTGCACAAGCTCTATTTCTACCTGATCCTTATCGCCGAATTGACCCTGATCTCCCTCCCAAGCCTCCGCTGAAGCACTCAGACAGCAATACCAATCATGTTGGAAAAGCGCATTCTTGACACCAAGCCAGGAGCAGGCATCACCCCACGTATCATTATCCACGGTGGTGCGGGCAACATCACGCGCACATCTGTACCGCGGGACCTATATGACCAGTACCACGCTTCTCTCCTCCACATTGTCGACCTTGCAGCCAAGCAGCTCGCGGAACCGGGAGCCAAAGCCCTGGATGTGGCAACCTACGCCGTTAGCCTCTTGGAAGACGACCCCTTGTACAACTCAGCCCATGGCGCCGTATTCACACGCGAGGGAAAGAATGAACTCGAGTGCAGCATCATGGTGACAAATGGATACAAGAAACGTGGCGTGGGATGCATGCTGCTGCGACAGGTCAAGAATCCGATTAAGCTCGCCCGAGAGCTTCTCGTCCGAGGTGAAGAAGTAGATGGTGGAGGTGCAGGAGATCACTGTCAGTACAGTGGCGAATTTGCTGAGAGCCTAGCAAAGAAATGGGGCTTGGATTTGGTGGATCCTGCTTATTTCTTTACTCAGAGACGGTGGCAGGAGCATTTGCGCGGGCTTGAAGAAGAGAAAAAGCTGAAGCATGTGGGCGTACAAGCAGATGGAAGAAGCGATTTTGAGAAGAAGAATTATATTCCACTCGGTACTTGCGGTGCAGTTGTAGTAGACAGCTATGGAACCGTGTGTACTGCTACATCTACGGGAGGTTTGACAAACAAAGTAGCTGGACGCATCGGCGATACACCGACCATTGGAGCTGGTTTTTGGGCCGAAGAATGGTACCAAGAAGAGACTGCAACTGTCCAGACGGTGAATCAGCCTGTTTCAGTGGCCGCAACATTGATGGATCGGTTATCGAGAGGTGATTTGCATGGTGTGCTTGGGGATTGCTTGCCAGCGATGAGCTCCCCCTCTTCCACATCCACAACGCCCCTATCAAACCAGCCACACGAGAAATCTTCTCACTATGCTCGCCACGCTGTCGGCCTCTCTGGGACGGGAAATGGCGACTCTTTTCTGCGTACAGCTGCCGCTCGTACGACAGCTGCCAAGTCTCGCTTCTCTTCACAATCCCTCCGCGATGCAACCACGTGGATGGCTGGACGCGGCGGGGAACTTCAAAAAAGTGCCGGTGACCGATGGGATGGGGTCCATGAGGGCGTCGGCGGAATCATAGGTATTCAAGTTGTCGGTAATAAAGTAGAAGTTGTCCAGGATTACAATGGTGGAGGTATGTTCCGTGCTTGGACAGAGGAGGATGGGTGTCGAAAATGTTCAATCTTCAGACATGATAGCTGGGAGAGTGGGCCGTTGGATTACCGAGATTTCTAAACATGACATCGTATTCTTCTAAGACGTAAGACAATGAAGACAAAGGTCTGCTCCTGTTGCAGACCTGTCGAACACGACTGCGTTATACTGGATCCATTGAAGGCTCCTTTGAACGCGCTGTGAGGTTGATGACCTCAGAAGGAGTCTCACGGGAGTCTTTTCCAGAGTTTGTCACCGTGTATCCTATCGCCTTCAACTTGAAGCCATATCCGAGATATCTGGAGAAATGCGGGAAGGTGGGGAAAGCTCCACAAAGGAGCAATGCAGAGATTTCAACTATGGCACAGACTGCGACTACAGCAAGCCAATAGGTATGATCCTCGCTAGCTAGATGCTTGATTGTGTAGTGGAGTCGGAAAGCGCTGCTGATGCATGCGCTGAAGTAATGGTTAGTCTGATCACTTGATTTTCAATCCAGACATTGACTTACAGTGTTGCGGACCCAAATATTCCACAAACAGCAACCTTCTTCCTCATATTCATTTGCAGGCGCGAGACGCTGTAGATGGGAAGGAGGAGCAGGGCGATGTCGGTGACTAGGTTCATGATGCCACTCATAAAGCTTGGTTCAGCCTTATTGGCGTGGCAAGTTCCTGGAATGAAGGGATCCCACTTCTTTCTAATGGGATCACAGGGAAAAATCCAAGTGAAGAGGCTCGCTGTATAGACACAGGTGAAGGAGACGATGCAAACCCAGCAGGACCAGAACATGAAATCGCGCGATCTGCTGTCGAAAGTGGCTTTGATCTGGAGAAGGACGCCGAGCTTTGCGAGATACATGGAGACGCAGTAGACGATTTCGACCGCATAAGCGCGACGCAGAGCTCGCAAAGCCTCGCCAACGGTGACGTTCCACTGATGCTTGCCGAAGCCCATACTGATGCTGTCCAAGCTGATGGCAACAAAGGCGAAGTAGGTGACTGTTGCTATAATCATGACAACATCTTCGATTGCAAATATTTTGGTAACGTGGGCTCTGGTGAAGATGCGGACCATCATGGCGATTGCGGTGACAGCCAAGCAAGTAAGGATGATTGGTAATCCCCAGTGCCAGATGGTGTAAGGGTTGGGATCGAGTGGCATTTCACCGGACGGCGGCAGGAGAGCTGGACAAGCATCGTCAGGTCTTTGGACACCGAGACATTTGGTGAGCATCTCTATCAGTTCCATGGCGGCGACAAAAGGCAGCAGCACTGCAAGGTAGAGGGCAATCAATGTCGGAGAAGGGTGATGTCGGAGTCGGAGCATCCAAACACGGCCAGATGAACAAGTCATATACGGAAAACGTGGAGCAAAGCAGACTAGCAGTAGCCAAAGTCAGTTTCATAGCACTACTCTCATCGCTTGCTACCGTGCCACACTAGTGCGACAGTAGACATGGTTAGTGTTGAGGATGCGCAGGGTAAGTCGATGACACTAGTTGGATGTGGCGGGCGCGTTGGGCTGCAAGGGACCACTCGGAGCATTTACATCGTGAAGAGGCGTCGCCCACCTTGGAGAAGGTTTATACGTGTTCGAATCCGGACCTAAACCTAACCGAGAGACTGTTGTCAAACTCGTGGCTACTGCCATCTGCCGGCTCATTATCAAGCTTGACGTACGGCAGTCAGGTCGATGCGTGTCAAGCGTCCTTTTTTTCGTTCATGGTTGACTGCAGTTTCCTTTGTGCATTAGGAAGTTGGCTGGTAGATAGTGAGCCTGGGCTCTCCAGTGCAACGTGGAGGAAAAGGTACAACGACTCGTGCGATAGAGGATCAACGGCAGCGACTTGTCACGCTTGCTGCGCGATGTTACCGGGTACTGATCGCCCGTGGTCGATCACCGGATGGCGTAGTGGTGACACAGGACCCAGGACAGGGGTGCCACGCGACGGCAATTGGAGATTACAGAGCAGGCTCGGTCTGAAGCGGCCGGGCAACCTGCGGCACAGGCTTGCTTTTTTAGTCTGCATCTTGTTAGTTCTCTGCCGCATGGGGGGAGCACTGATAGTGCGATGCAGAGAGATGGTGAGAGTGTGAGAGAGTAAGGGGGAGCACGAGTGCGAGAGTGAATGAGCGAGAGAAGAGAAGCGAAGAGAAGAGAGAAGGCGAGTAAGAGAGGCGCAGTCGGACCAGGCTCAGCCACACTATGACATGATGTCCCCCCCGCGCCTTCCCGCTGCAGCTGCAGCTGCCCATCCGCGCTCTTCTACTCTGCACCTCTCTCTCACCCAGGCACCAGCACTTGCGCCTCGTTTCTCTATCCCTTGCTCCCCAGAGAGCTCCCGCTGCCGCCATCATGGGATTCAGCCTCAACAACCCGCTGCCCTCGTCCATGAGCAGTAAGTCACCTACCCGCCACTTTTGGGGCCAAAGGGCTGCCTAGCCGGTGACGTCGCTGACACAAACTCGTGCCGCTCGACAGGCGAATGCCGCAAGACTGGAAAGATTCTGGCCTCCTTTGTCGATCCACGACAGGCTTTTGGCCCAGACAAGATCATCCCGCCAAATGTCCTCGCAAATGCAAAGGTAGGTTTCCCTCAGAGCGCCCTTCCGCCCGCTTCCTAGGCGCCAACCGCACACGCGCCCAGTCTATACCACGATAGCCACAAAACACTGCTATCCATACTCTTCACGCGCAACACCCCAGACTAACCACAACTGCCTGCTAGGGCCTCGCTATTCTTACCGTCTTCAAAGCCGGCTTCCTCGGCACAGCGCGATTTGGTTCAGGCGTCGTTGTTGCGCGCCTGGCTGACGGTTCGTGGTCAGCTCCTACGGCCATTGGCACTATCGGAGGCGGTTTTGGCGGACAAATCGGTTTCGAACTCACCGACTTCGTCTTCATCCTCAACGACGCCGCCGCTGTGAGAACATTTGCCCAGGCAGGCTCGCTGACACTGGGAGGCAACGTCTCCATTGCCGCGGGGCCAGTGGGTCGCAATGCCGAAGCTGCCGGCGCGGCCAGCCTGAAAAGCGTGGCTGGCATTTTCAGCTATAGCAAGACAAAAGGTCTATTTGCTGGTGTCAGTCTTGAAGGGAGTGGTATTATTGAGCGTCGAGACGCCAATGAGAAATTATATGGTCGCCGATGGACTGCTCGCGAGATTCTGAGCGGCCAAGTTCCTCCGCCTCCAGCCGCCGAGCCACTCTTGCGCGTCCTCAACTCAAGAGTATTTTCAGGTGTAGGAGGAGCCCAAAATATTACCAACGATGCCATGTACAACGATATCCCCGTTTATGATGATGCACACGACAATGTGGTGTGGCAGGGTCGCCGCGGCTCTGCCATGGGTGAAGGTGTACGACGAGACCGCACCGGTTCAATGGGCCAGCATGACGACTACGAGTATAGAGATCGTCCGCAACATTCGTCCACTTGGGCAGATGACGTCTACGACCGCCAACCATCCTCAGCACCCGGCGGTCTCAACCGCTCGTTTTCCACACGCGCCAACCCCACCGAGACGTTTGATCGCATCGACTCGCGGAACCGTGCCTCAACGTTTGGCGACGACTATTCCTACAGTGATCGTAAGCCCGGAAGACCTTCAGCACCCAAGCCAGTCTTTGGCCAAACAACTGGACAGAAGAAGGCGGGCTTGCAGTCGAACCAAGCCATCGCAAAGTTCACTTTTGACGCTGACCAACCGGGTGATTTGGGCTTTAAGAAAGGCGAAATCATTACCATTGTGAAACGTACCGACAACGACACCGATTGGTGGACAGGTCGGATAGGAGATAGGGAAGGCATCTTCCCAAGGTACGTCTCTACATGGCCTTGTTGACTGTCGATCTCTCTACTGACCTTTTCAAGCAACTACGTTGAGACCGTCTAGAAGATTGTACAATGAGGCCGTTGATCCAGTCCAAGTATAGCTCATGGGCTCGTCTGTCACTTCACCATGATATCATTTTGCGTATCCTGGCACCTCCGTGTCTAGAAGTGTACATGATGCATTATCCCGAGAATTTTTTTTGGCCTTCAAACGATTACCATGATGTGGTCCAGGGGTGCAGGAAATGTGTGTTGTCTGTCCACATTTCTGCTGCAAGTCTATTTTCCTCTTTTTTTCTATTCTTGTTCGCAGATACCTATCCAGCGTAGCATGCAACTTATTTGCCCCAGGTTGCTAATCTTAGAATGAATACAAATCGAGTCATTTCGTGCGAAACAACAGTTTGACCCATCGTGGCTCCATAGACCGGCATACCTGCCTAATTACTCAAAACATCTAGTTGCATGTTAGAAATTCTGCAAGGAGCTTCTATTGCAACAAATCACGCTAAGTGATTGGCCGATACGAACCCTCTTTTTGTGAGAATGAACGCAAGGGTCACTTGACGAACACCATCCTTTCCTATCCACCCCCACTGGAACAGCTCCACTGGAACACCCTCGGATAGGTGAGAGACACTCCTACTCCAGATGAAGAAAGCGAGCAAGGGAAAGAGCAAGCTAGGTGTATGGCCCAATGACTTGCGCTCATCTATGATCATCTTGCGCCTATCATGGAGCTAGAGGTCTTGGTTTCATTGGTTTTTCTACGTTGTCCTCACACTACATGTATACAGCTACCAATCACCACTTCGAAATTATCCATAACCAGCTTCACTTTCGGCCGATATTTCTCCTGTCGCCACTCCACAGATTTGCCGGCTTCCGACGAAACTTTGTTTCCGTTGAGCTTATATTTAGCGTGGTTCGCCATGTGTGTGGCTTGCACTTAGCATTTAGTCCCATTAGTTGCTAGTCTTCTAGAGCCCAACTATGGTCATAGCTTTGAGCGTCTGGTACAGTTTTCTTTCTGTCGTGCATAGAGACATGGCCAAGTTCAATGTGCAGCTGCATGGTTCTCATCTATCTCCTTTTGTTTCTTGGATCTTGCACAGTACTAGTGCTCCTGGGACTTTTTTTTCTGTTTATGACCGAGGCTAACATGATAAAGACAAATAATACATATTTCGTAAAATCTCGAGTGTTGGGCTTGTTTCTCCTGTCTCCGTAGCCGCTGATCCCCCCGATGCGCGACGGCCCCTCGACTAGTTCAACCTTATACCGCACTTAACTAATAAGTCTACGGTACGTGTCGGCTTAATACATGTGGGCTCACCCGTGACGTTTGTGTCGGCACTAATTGATCGCGCTACGTCGACATTTAGACTTTTGGTGGTTCGTAGAACTAAGTTTCGAAAATCGCTCACTCTCAGTGCAGGTAGGATGCGTCACGTGATACGCCCGACTGTGAGGTTCGGCCGCTGGCACTTGGGAGTGATTCCCGGACGGTAGTGGTTCGCCTTCCTGTTTCCAAATCATTCTGGAAATAATCAGAAGCCCAGTCCTTCTTCCCCTGAAAATCTCCGGAATAAACGTCACTTGATTGGTCACTCACGCAACGTCGAAGATGGTGTTAGTGATTGCCATAGTGCAACATTGCTTGGGGGCTCTAGAAGCCAGACAATTAGCATTTAGGCAGTGTTGAAATAACTTTTATACATTGGACATACAGCACAGTTCGAAACGTAAAAATCTCATGTGACATCGTGCAAGAGAAATGAAGATGGCGAGTTTGACAAAGGGGTTATGAGGCGGTCACTAGACCGAGTGGATGAGATACATTGGATGTTTTTTCGGATCCTCTCTACCCTTGAATTGCGCCCATTCCGTCCAACCATCTTGGGCTTCAGCAAACCAGTCTCCAGGAGTACTTTACTCAACGAGGACCAGTCTGATGAGTACCTTGGCATGATACAAGACCTACGAACGAACGTAGCTGTCAACAACCAAGCCAATTCAAGCTAGAGGATCTGGCTTGAATTAGCTCTAGAGAACTTTCTAAAAGGTTGGCTTGGCTTGGTTAGATCAATATATTGTCCGGCTTGGCCTGATACAGGCTTGATTGTTGACATGTGTGTGAACGAAAACCGTGTATGCAGCATCCGCAAACTTTCCCATCGAATACATGCGCATTACAGACTATATTTCACGAAGTTTCCTTTTTTGTGCTTGGATACAGCATCTTGTAGCTAGCATTGTGCCATGTGTCACACGCTGTAATGCGAGCAACGAAGCCTGTACTCTGGGTGAGTTTCAAAAGAATGATAGAGACTATTTTCATGGTAGCACTAGTTCTGATAGAAGATGAGTTCAAAATATTTAGTATAGAGAGTGTGTTCTGGATCAAAAGCGGTGATCTACAAACTGTATTCATATACATAATAACTGTGCTGACTCCCATGATCCACGTCGCGAGGGAAACCAACATACAATCGTTATAGATGAACTGATGCTAGAACGATTTAACAGCTTTTGTTGCTATAAAACAATTATGTGGTAAATTGATTGTCTCAAAGCACGTTGATTGTCCCTTGTGGAGCTTCTTCCCCGTCGCTGTTGCGCCACTTGAACATATGACATTTCATATTGTACGCCAAACACGTCTAAAATAGATTTGCATTGTATAATTCCCTTACTATGTACTAGATCTATCAATTCAACAGATGCTACGAAACGTAAAAAAGAGAAAACCTCTATAATGATGGTAGCAGTACCGGCCGGTAAAGAGCCATTTATCTGGTGTGATTTCCTGACAATGGACATAATGTCTCGCAGGCCAACAATAAACCACCATTTCCGTGCATCTATTGCTTATCTACTGGAGGGCTATGTAGTACTCCGTGTATATATTGCCCAAAATCTACCCATTCACGACATTCATGTTGGATGCGTTTTTGAAGACGATTCTTGAAAATGATCAACTTCAAGTTCGACGTTGGGAGAGCACCCTATTCACAAAGGCTGTGACAAGATATCTGTTGAAAGACTGTTCATGTTAGCGATGCCAGTGAACTCAAGTGTGTTTTAAATCGAAATACTACATAATGACAGGTTGCTAACATGTTTGGTAGCTCCATGTGCAAACCATCTTCATATGGTATACAAATTTGGTAGGATAAGCCTGAGTAGCTACTAGCACTCGGATTGTTTGTGCCATTGTGCTGCTGTTATGGTAATAGCTCAATAAGTATGGGATTCAAATACCTCATGAGCTTCATTGGGGTTAACTTGAACACTATAGCAAATCTAAATTACGTTACATCTAGCCCCTAGACATAGTTGAAGTTTAGTCAATGCTCTTGTGTCATCTCACATCCATGAGGTTGTGCTTTCAAATTCATACTGCTTGCTGATGTCACATATCGGAACGGGTTGCAAAGTATATAGGAATGCACACGATAAATAGATCGAAAATTGAAGATACCACATGTATAGCACATTTAACTTTATCTATTTTCGGCGACAGATATCAACCACGTCTTGTAAGATCGGTAGCGGCAGATTTCGTTCAATGCTATATTGCCTTTCGAGGTTTTTGTCAAATTTCCCAACAAGAATATATTCGAGATTCTTGGAGATTTAGCAGAACTGTTGTCCACATTAGCACTCTCAATTAGCCCCCCAGTGTAATAGGCACGTACCCAGCAGGCTAAGATAGTATAGGTCGTATAGAGTTATAAGTAGAAAATACTCTCTCACAAAAACTAAATCTGCGGACTACCAAGTTAGACGAAGGATTTCCTTGGACGCTTAGTAGCTGCCGAGCGTCTGCGGAGATAGCATAACTCCGCGTTACGTCACTGGTGCCCCAACGAATCGCTTTCACAGCCCAATGTGTTGCTCCTACATTATCTTCTACCTGAGACAGAGAGAGCCCGATATCTTTGAAGAATGTCAGTCTTCCGCCCTTCAGCCCATGCGCTTATCACAGGCGGTGCATCCGGAGTCGGCTACGCGGTTGCCCAACTTTGCCTGAAGCACTCTATGCGTGTCACCATCACGGATATTAACCAAGAGACGCTCGACCTCGCCGCCAAGAGCCTACCGGGCCCTGTGACCTGCCTAAAGGCTGATGTGAGCTCTCGGTCAGACTGGGAGACTATCGAGCGAAAGGTCGGATCCGACGTGGATTTTCTGATGCTGAACGCTGGTGTTGGTGGTAAAGGAACTTGGGGGGATGCCGGCTATTTTGAGAAGATCCTGAGCACCAATTTGGGAGGCGTCATCAATGGACTTAACACGTTTGTGCCATTGCTCCAGGCAAAAGAGACCAAAGAAGCCAGGGCCATTGTCATCACGGGGAGTAAGCAGGGCATAACGAATCCCCCTGGCAATGCAGCCTACAACGCGAGCAAAGCCGCTGTGAAGACGCTCGCCGAGCACTTGAGCTATGATCTCAGAGATACAAACATTGGAGTTCATCTGCTGGTTCCTGGCTGGACTTTTACTGGTCTGGTAAGTTTTCTGGTCACTTTTAATCCACAAGAGTGTTGCTGTTTTGGGTCAAATGCTAACAAAGCCACAGTCTGGAAACGTGCCGGGTACCGAGAAGCCCAAACCTGAAGGTGCTTGGTCAGCGTCCCAGGTGGCTGATTACATGTATGCCAAAATGAAGGACGGCAGATTCTACATCATCTGTCCGGATGATCAGGTGACGGAGGAGACAGATAAGAAACGTATGCTGTGGAGCGTGGGCGATATCATCAACGGACGACCACCATTGACCAGGTGGCGCCCAGAATATAAAGAAGAAGCGGAAAAGTGGATGAAGCAACAGCAGGTCTAAGAGACACCCTTGGTAGCTCAAGTTGTTAAACGACACAATTAATCAGTATTCGAACATGTGCAAATGGAAATATTCGCTGAATTGCTATTATCGTGGTCCACAAGCGAGTCGTTCACCGAAGCGAGTGGCTCACGCCCTACCAGCGCGTTAATGTCGAGGTATTATTGTGGGAGCTGAGTAAACTTTGGAACAAAGGGAATTGATTCTGAGAGAATGATCCAAATTCTCTGGCTATTCAAGCCAGTTGATCGGACGGACTATATACTCGACTAGCGCCATATAAATTATTATCCAATGCTTAACGTACTTGACCATCGAGCCGGCCATACCATCGAGCCGGCCACTTTTTCTTGGCAACGCGAACATCACTTTGAAAGTAAAATGTCCTAACTACGTAAAAATATTTTGACTCAGCGTGAAGGTAGAATTATTCTTGCTCTTCAAGCCTACTCTTCAGGGCAATTTAAGACCATACGACGCGCTGCCGCCGCCTATAACGTACCTTATTAGTGGCTTTCTAATTAGCTTATAAAAATCACTTTTCGGCCTCAAGTACTCCTAAACCGCTAGAAGCTTACTACAACTGAAGAGCAGACGATCGTACGCTATATTCTTGACCTAGATCTACGAGGATTTGCGCCCTGGCTTTGTAAGGTAGCAGATATGGCAGATAAACTACTTGTAGCACGTGGTGAGAAGCCTGTAGGAAAGAACTGGGCTAGAAGGTTTGTATCGCGTTCGGACGAGCTTAAAACCGCTTTCAATCGACTAAAAGATCGACAGAGAATACAGCAGGAGAACCTAGAGACTATTAACGCGTGGTTTAAGCTTGTATAAAGCATGGTTAAGAAGTATAGAGTCTACGCAGACGATATCTATAACTTTAATAAGACTGGCTTCTAAATGGGAGTGATCGGCTTAATGAAAGTAGTTACGGGTTCAGAACGTCGTACACGACCTACTCTCGTTCAGCCAGGCAATCGCGAGTGGGTTACCGTTATCCAGAGCATCTGCGCGGCAGGATACGCTGCCCCGCCACTTATTATCTATAAAGGACGCGTCCATATCTCCGCATGGTACGAAGAGGTAGATATACCGTACGATTAGAAGCTCTCGGTATTAGAGAATGGATGGATAAATAACGCGCTTGGTCTTGAGTGGTTAAAGCACTTTGACGAGTATACGAAGACG
>JAWDHC010000168.1:0-64774 GCA_036172615.1 Curvularia verruculosa | reverse complement strand
GGAAAGGCGTGGAGTATTGGGTATTGAGAGCATGTATGATGATGAGTGGAGTTTGGCGTACTTTGTTCATGGGGGTTTTGTGCAGTTGGCTTTTGGGTTGATACCTCTGTTTACGAGTATATGTCTTTTGCTTTCTTTTTTACATGTTATTACAAGTATCTACATGGTTATCGTACATTGCAACAAATGCTGTATTCCAAGAACCCACTTTTCATTGTCCACTTCACGTCTACTCGTTACAGACCGACAGTGTGCAGCCTGCGTATTTGCTTCCGTGTGTCTGGAAACGAGGCAGGAGGGAAGGCGTCTCCTTCTGTTGGTCGCGGTCTGCGCATTTGTTGCGTTGGTGTAGGAGGAGTAGCAGGTTTAGTCGTCTCTGTGGGTTGCTTGTTCACTCGATGCGGCGAACGGCGTCTCTCATAGTCGCTTTCCTCCAAATCCTCCTCTTCGAGATCCTCTATATCATCTTCTAGTTCTCTAAGCGCCTCATCGGCAGTCTTGATCTTCCTCTGGTGTGTTTTTACAACGCCGCCCCATAGGGTTTCTAGATCCGTCTCTGCTCTCTTCTCCTCAGTAAACATTTGCACCACCACATTTACGCCTGGCTTGACATCTCGGAATCCTACAAACTCTTGCACGTTGTCACCGGGCATATGTGTATCCTCAGGATGCGCCTCGAGCTTGCCCAAGGTACAGCAGATCCAGCCTGTGCGAATACCATCGTCAATATTGCCCTCTGGTATTGCTCCACCAACGTTTGCCAGCATTCTCATGCGCTTAGCCTTGCGCCTCAATTTGATCTTCAGTTCGTTCCGACCTAACAACCCTGCCGCATTTGCCTTCAAACCGTGCTCCCTTCGTAGATACCGACAGAACCTGTCTGCTGCTACATGAAGATGCTTCTCTGATCGAGCGGTTGCGATGATCATGATAAGCTTTGGGCCGAGCGCTGGTGGGGGATCAAGATCCCGTAGGTCGAGCAGTTGTAGGTCATCAAGACCGGCTGTAACTGAGATGTAGTCGAGAAGAGTTTCTAGGAGCGGCGGGGGATTTGGTGGCAGCGCGGGTATCTCGGCAGGTTGTTGTGCTGGAAGCTGTACCGATGATTGCTGTTTCAGATACCAGGGAACGGAGGCATTTTCTGTCGGAGATTGCGAAGCGGAGTGGGTGCTTGTGCTTGTCCTCTCCGGCGTACTACTTTCTACGTGCTCAATGGAAATTGCGGTGGGGTGTTTTGATTCGGGGCCGATAGTGGCGCAATTCTCGTTGTTTTCAAGGAAAGCAAACTCTGGGTCCTCGGTCGGGGGATTGTTTTTTTGCAGTTCTCGAGACGTGCTCGTACTGAAGGCGCATTGCGAAGGTCTTAGAGGCAAAGAACAGGGCGACGTGTGGCGAGACTTTGGTAATGTTGCCGACGAACGGGCATTGGATTTGAAACAGGAACTGCAGATCAATCTTGAGGGGATGGCTCTTGAAAGCGACATTTTGAGGTTCAATGTAGGTGCTGCGAGGACGGGTGTCGAACATTATTTCTCAATGACATCGGCCTTTTGCAAACCCCTGCTAGCGTAGACAACAGGCGCGAGAGACTCCGGCGGCTGCTGGGTCCCTGCAGTGCGGTACACATGGTGATTTGTTGAGCAACGTGATCATGTTGAATTGAACCGTTGGCGAACACTCAAGAGCGCCAACCAAGACTCTTCACAATTGCAGACCTTGGAAAATAATTGGCGACTGTCTTGTCCACCCATATCGGTGGAAGGTGGCAAGCGCCATACTAGCACATGCACGTGACGATAAGACCCTTATCAAGCACGCGCCGGAAGCGGGCAGGAAATTTTGGCGGGGTCCGACTGAAGGGTGAATTTCCAAGCATTTTCGCCACACTTTTCGACTCATAATCACTACACGCCTTTCCTGTCTCTTTTATACCCAGGCTGTTTTCCCCTCTGAAGGCGTCGAGGGACACAAAACAATTCGACTAGACGACTACCCGTGGAACCCATCGCCAAAATGGACGGCACAATGACGGATGCTCAGCGCTCCTTTGCGCCCGAGCCCAAGAACGCAGCCACGATTCTTTGCGCTGACTGTGGCGCCCCTGTCGACGGTACTCTTTCCGGAGCCTTCTGCTACGACTGCATAAAACTCAAGACCGATGTCACTGGCGGTATTCAGCGTGAGGCAATTCTGCTCATGTGCCGTGACTGCGACCGATGGCTTTCCCCACCTTCGACTTGGGTGGTTGCCCCTCCAGAGTCGCGCGAACTGCTCGCCCTATGTCTTCGAAAATTGCGAGGATTGAACAAGCTGAGGATTATCGATGCGGGCTTCATCTGGACCGAGCCGCATAGTAGGAGGATAAAGGTCAAGATCACAGTTCAGTCGGAACTGAATGAGGGCGCCATCATGCAGCAGACATTCGAGGTCGAATACACACAAAACTACAACCAGTGCCCAGACTGCGCAAAGAGTTACACGCATAACACATGGAGGGCTTGCGTGCAAGTGCGACAAAAGGTGCCACACAAGAGGACCTTCCTGTACCTGGAGCAGCTGATCCTCAAGCACGGCGCACACAAAGATACCATCAACATTAAAGAAGTGCACGACGGTATTGACTTCTTCTTCGCACAGCGGAACCACGCTGTAGCGTTTTGTGACTTCTTGAAGGCAGTCATCCCAGTCAATATCAAGCGCTCCGAGGAACTCATCTCACACGACATCCACACTTCGACCAAGAACTACAAGTTTTCCTTCTCATGTGAGATTGTACCCATCTGCAAAGATGACCTTGTGGTACTCCCCATCCCGCTGGCCAAGAAAATTGGTAATATCTCCCCTCTTACGCTCTGCTCCCGTATCGGCACTTCGGTCCAGCTACTCGACCCCTCGACGCTGCAAACCGCCGATGTTGCTACAGACATCTATTGGCGGACACCATTCCGGCCATTGGCAGACGTGCAGGAGCTGACGGAATTTATCGTCTTGGACATCGAGCCTCTGGGCAAGCAATCAGGACGCCACTTCTTAGCTGAAGCGACTGTAGCTCGTGCATCTGACATGGGCGCCAACGACACGACGTACTACTGCCGAACGCATCTTGGAGGAATCTTGCATGTTGGCGACTCAGTAATGGGCTACCTGCTTGCCAACACAAACTTCAACAATGAACTGTTTGATGTTCTCGAGCAGAACAACAAATACGCATCGGCGATTCCGGATGTTGTGCTAGTCAAGAAGTACTACCAGCGATCGAGGAAGAGCAAGAACAAGCGCAACTGGCGCGTCAAGCGGTTGAACAAGGAAGAAGGCGAGATGCTGCCTCGCAAGCAAGACCAGGAGAAGATGGAGCGCGACTTTGAAATGTTCTTACAAGATGTCGAGGAGGATCAGGAGCTTCGACAGACAATGGCCCTGTACAAGGCTCAGCAACAGCAGCGGGATGCTGATGCCATGGACATGGAAAGCAGTGTCGGCGACGATGACGACGAGGGCATCCAGATTCCAATGGATCAGCTGCTGGATGATTTCGAGGACATGAAGATGGAGGACTAGAGGCGCACATCCTTAGGGGTCTGCACATCCTCGAGGGCGGACCAAGTCGATCATTCTGGCGTTATCTCGATGCATTTTAAGGCGTTTTGTTTTTGAGCTGGGAAAAACAGGCTACGCACGTAACCTGCGCTTGCCAAGGATCGGAAAATTCCAGAAAAGCGTGGTTTTAAAATTGAGAAGAGCTTAGTAGATGGACTTGATCCCTCGTGCATCCATTTGCGGTTAGCCAGGGCGCAACACGACGCAGCCCCCAAAATGGCGCCATACCTTGACTCGACTGGCAACGGGCATGCCGTGGTGTGGCGTGCCTGGAAAAGGAAGTTAACGGCAAACGTGTGTGGATTGAGGCGTCGGTCTGGACGTTGCTGCGAGTCATGACCTCGCATGTTTCATGTCATGTGACAAACGTCTCGCTCACAGAATCGCGTCGATCAAGACACTTCTGGATCATGATAAGACGTGGTATGTACCTAGCAATTTACTACAGTAAGATTTGCAGCCGACAACCCCCCCATGTGAATCGGTCCATCGTATCTGTGTCTAAAGCAAGGCCAAACTCAATCCTCAGTCGGCGAAAAGTTTAGTGGCGTATAATGTGAAGCCACCGTCAGTCTGGCGTCGTACTAACAGCCTGACAGCGGCTCAGAAGCTTGGCAGTTGAGCTGGTCCGGGCTTCTGTTGTGAAGAGAACCGGCAGTTACTCTGTGAGCGATTGGATATAATGCTAAAAGGGCCAATTGACTGAGTAGCATTACCGACCACAAGACAGTCGGGGTTCTTCATCTACATATGCATGTATATATGTATGAACCAAGCCCCTGGTCCTCATCGAACCCGAGCTCAGAGTAAGATCTCGGCTTAGGGCATTACATGGTCATGTGTATGTCGCACCATTGCGGCAACGGCATGCTATCCTGGTCCGGCTTTACTGCCTTCGCCTATGCCTGTCGCGCGCATGACGAACTACCCGGGGCAATTGCAAAGGATCTTCAAATCGGACCCTAGCACCATGGGCATCCTTCTCTTTCTTACAGTCCAGAGTACTTGGTTAGTGCCATCTTGCTCTGGGCCCCCCGTGATATAGGCGTGCCATCCTGCAGACTCTGCACCGAGACTGGTTCCTCTGCAAGTCGACTGTCCTGCGCCTGGTGCTGCGTGAAGAAGAAAACGGCCTCTCTGATGACAATTGCTCCGCTCACAATCCCAAATCTCAAACAGCACCTACTGGTGGACCCCATCTTTATCATCACACATTGCTTCGACTAGCATGGCTGGCCAGGCACCTGTCGATGAATTCTCCGCCATTATCGGCTTGTTACTGCAAAACCCCCCAGATCCAAACGAACCAGTATCTGTATGGAATCGAAAAGGAACAGTCTATGGCATCACCATCCCCTTGCAAGTATGTTCACTACCCGAAACAATAGGCTGATCGTCCAAGCTTACAGCTGCAGGTGCTCTGTTGGGTTTTTGTTGCTTTCCGTCTTCACACACGGCTACGAGTGGTTCGCGATCCCGGTCTGGATGATGTCTTCGTCGTCTTGGCAGCTGCATTCAACCTTGTGTCACTCATAGGTTGTCTCTGTGGTATGTTTTAATCCTTGTTGTCATCTTTTATGGAGAGCGTCCCTAACCCTTGCTTCCAAAGGCATGAACTATGGCTTGGGCAGTCACATCGTCTTCGTCCTTGGATCGATGAAAGAAACCATGCTCTTCCTCTACATGACCAATGCCGCATACCACACGACTACGATTTTCATCAAGGTTTCCCTTCTCCTGCAGTATCTGCGAATATTCCGCGACGGTACCCGCCGCATCTTTTGCATCGGTCTCCTCAGCTTGATCGCCATCTGGGGCCTAATTTTCATCTTCATGGCTTGGTTCCCTTGCTTTCCTGTCGCTGGTTTCTGGGACAAGACACTTAACGCAAAGTGCTACGGCTTTGGATACCGGACCGCCGAAGAGGCCAAAGTCACCGTCTTGGGTTTTGCGGGGTCAAACATGATGTTTGATATCCTGATATTTGCTATCCCGCTCACCGAGTACTTTCGCAAAGATCTCAAACGCAAGCAGTTGTTTGCGATGACTGGCCTGTTTACTTTTGGCGCAATGTGAGTCCTCTTCTCTAGGCTTCGGCGTTGCGGAAACTAGCTGACAACAACAGTGCTGTGCTAATGGCTATCCTCCGCCTTTGGACCACTTTTAAGCACAACAAAGATTCCATTCAAAGTTTCGACTTTGTATCGTAAGTTACACTCCATCGCCTCTTCACGTTCCTTTTGACTGACATGATGGAATCGCACAGGTGGTACCCCGAAGTCCTCATCATCTCCTTCCTCGAAGTCAGTTTCGCCATCATGTGCGCCTCGATGCCCATCTTCTGGCCTACCATTGCCGCCTCGTTAGGTCAGATCTTCATCACCAACGAAGTCCGCGTCACGTCTCACGAGCGCCTGGGGAGCGATAGTCAAGAGAACATTGAGCTCAGGAGGGCCAGCACGACCAAGAGTATCGAGAGCGCCAAAGGATTGACAAGAATAGAGAGTGAAGAGCGCGATCCGTTTGATAACGTGTATATTACGAAGCCAGCGAAAGGCGATATTTATGCGACGAGGCGGGTGGATGTCCAGCCGTTGTCGTCAAAGGCAAGACAGGTGTGAGAATACATGCTGAACGAAATGATGCATAAAGGCTTTTTGGCCATGCTTACGTTCTTGTTGTTGGTTTCGCTGATGCTTGAGATTTCACAAAGAGTTAGATACCCGGCTTGTAGCTTGTTTTTCTTTCAGTAATGAGTGTTCATCATAAAACGAACATTGACATGTTTGGCAGAAGAGACACTACGTCTTCTTCATATGCCACGACTCCGCTACCATCCAGATCTCCCTATTCTTCCCTACAGTACGAGACGTGCTATTGGTCTGTAGATAAAAGGAAATATTAAGCACCAACTAGTAACTCGTTAAACTTAGCTGTCGGGAAAAAGAAATTAAGAATTGCTGTGACGTTGTTTCCGCCTGGGGTACCGGCTAATAGCCCAAGTCTTCGCTTCTGCATTTTCCAAGTCCAGGCCAGAGATGCAATTGATAGCATGTTTTTTTCTTCCTCTTCTTTCCTTCTTCTTCTTCTTCTTGAGATGCATACGATGAGCAACTACATTATATAAGTAAAAGCGCCATGGCTTTTTAGCTGCGTGTCGCATGCAGCAGCTACGCTTTTCGCTTGCATCACGTTTCTTGTAGTCGTGCCGTTCCGCCCATATTCGGTGGGGCAAACCCGTTCTGGTGTTAGCTGCATGTAGGTAGCAGTATCACCAGCGGATACAGAACACCAACTACAGGACAAGCAGAGAGGGTGTTTTCAAGACATTGAAGTCATTGAGTAGCATGAAATTCATACAATCCCGATATCGAAACCATGATAAACCAAGCAAAAGCCAAAATTCAGCTGTCGCAAGATGAAGCGCTTTCGAGTAGTAGCCAGATGCCGAGCATACACCTTGGTAGGCTAAACTGCAGTGTAACCGACCTGCATATAGATTCATGCTTCAACCAACTTCATTGGTTGTTTATACATCACAAGTGGGTCTACCTGAATCCTTGGGATTACATTTTCCGTTATTAATAAAGAAATTCAACACCCCAGAGATTATACTCAAGGTAACTAACATCAGTGTCCTTGCTTAACTTCCCACTCTGTTAGTTGATCGTTGGTGAATGTCCTGTTGAGGAACCAGTACACCTGATTATGCTCTCGAAGTCGACTCTAGTCCTTATTGCTGGATTGGGCTTTGCAACCTCGACTGCTGCGACGCAATGCCGGACACGCGACAGTAATTTTGACTTTGTGGGTATCTTTGCAACCGCAACCAACAATCGCATTTGACTGATATCCAGACCCAGATCATTGTGGGAGGTGGTACTGCCGGTGTTTCGCTAGCCACACGGCTCAGTGAAGCCTTTCGAAATAGTTGCGTATTGGTGGTTGAGGCTGGACCAGATGGACGCGGTGAAGAGAAGATCTATATCCCTGGACTAAGAGGGTCAACATTAGGGTCTGTATACGACTGGAGTCTTCCGACGGTGCCTCAAACTGCAGCGAACAACCAAAGTATACGCCATAATCGTGGAAAGGTTCTTGGTGGTAGCTCTGCTCTCAATCTTCTTGTGTGGAATCGTGCGACTGTTAAAGAATATGACGCTTGGGAAGAGCTTGGTAACCCAGGCTGGGGCTGGAGCAACATGTACCCCGCCATGCTCAAGAGTGAGAACTTCCAGCGTCAAAATGGTTCGCCACAGTATGGTGTGGATGGCATAGGTTATGGAGGTCCGATCCAAGTTGCGCTAACTGAGGATCCACCACCACCTGTCCAGGCGTGCATTCCGACTTTGAACAACCTTGGAGTAGAAGAAAATCTTGAATCGTTGAACGGGAACAACCTAGGAGTCATGTATCAACCGGCAACATATCGTGTGTATAACCACACAAGATCTTACTCAGTGGACTATATACCTATGGCTGGTGAAAATCTGATCTTCATGTTCAATACTACTGTCCATAAGGTACAGCTTACTGAGGATGGGTCCAAAGCCACCGGTGTTATCCTTACGGAAGGAACCATTATTAAAGCGACCAAAGAGGTCATCATCTCGGCCGGTAGCCTGTTGTCTCCCAAGGTACTCGAACTATCCGGTATCGGCCAGAAGACCGTATTGGAGAATGCCGGCGTAAAGCAAGTTGTCGACCTCCCTGGTGTAGGCGAGAACCTCCAGGATCACCTTCGTATTCACGCAACGTATGAGCTCAGACCAGATTTGTTTGGCATAGACATATTGAAGTATAATGCAACGCGAGCAGCCGTAGAGTTGGATTTATGGGGGCAAAACAAGACTTCACTTTACCAGTATGCCGGTGGCTGCTATGGTTTTCTCAAGTGGAAAGAAGTGCTTGGCAGCGACGAGGCGCTCCTCCAACTTGCTCGGTCATCCGCCGATAAGTCCAATCCCATAGACCAGAAAAAGCTCGCGCTCCTGACCAATCCCAAGTCTGGAGTTCCCGATCTTGAAGTCATTTTCGCAGATGGTTACACGGGAACAAATGGATACCCTAAGAATGGGACCGATGGTTACGGAAAGCAATATGCTACACTTCTCGCGGGTGTTCAGCATCCGTTTGCTAGAGGATCAGTTCATATCAACGGCTCTGACCCCACCTACAAGCCTTTCATCGACCCCAGGTACTTGAGCACATCGTATGATAGTGAGGCCCTTGTCTCAGCAGCAAAACATCTGAGAAAACTGGCAAACACGGCACCTTTCAAAGATATCTGGGTGTCTGAATTCGATCCTGGGATGGGCACGCAAACGGAAATGCAATGGGAGACGTACGTCAGGAACAACATGTTTACTTTCTTTCATCCACTGGGTACTTGTGCGATGTTACCGAAAAAGGATGGCGGTGTTGTGGATCCGCAGCTCAGGGTGTACGGTGTGAAGAACTTGAGGGTTGTAGATGCGAGCGTCATCCCGATGATCATCTCTGCTCACATTCAAACTGCAGTGTATGGTATTGCAGAGCGAGCCGCTGAGATGATAATTGCCGAGTATCGCTGAGAAGCAGGAGACAGGGAAGCGCCATGGCTGTTCTGTGGACGATTAAACATTGACGCGTTTAAACATTGACGCGTCACTTCGGTAGCAAAACTTAAAAGATTTTTATTGAAAAGAACCCTATTACATTCGATTGAAACGATTCCCGAAACTAGATGTGTCGATTTCGGTTCCCATGACTCTCCAATCGCAGAGAGGTATCATCTTTCCGTATTTGCCACTGCGAAATGAACCATTGACCCGTATTACCCCAGCCCGCGAAATGACGATAAAAGTACAAATCGATTCTTCAGGATGCGAAGTCACATCGATATGCATCCCAAATCCACTCTTTGGGTATTTGCGCAGTAATGACTGCCCAGAATATCCAGTATGACCACTCACTTCAAAACGTCATCAATTTTTGATTTTTAAAATGTATGCCATGATCAAGGACATCAAAAATTCGAAAGAGAAAAGGGAAAACCAGGAGAACAAGATGTTTTGCTGCAATAGGTACTTACACTTGGGTATGAGTTGAAGCCGTACAAGCTCGTAAGAGCTTCTGGCGTCTCAAACTGAGACGAGACGTATAGCTCAGGAGGTTGGAGGGTTCTTCTCAGGCGCACTGGGCTTCTCGGGCGCTTTGGTGTTTTGCGTCATATTGGTGTTCTGCACCATACCAGTGTTTTGCGGAGTACTGGCGTTTTGAGGAGTACTGGTCTTTTGCGGCGTACTAGTATTCTCAAACTTGCGGTCTACGTTTTTGTGGGATTTCATTAATAACCAAATAAGCAGAGTTTCCACATGAGTCCCTACTTACCGCACGTGAAGCAAGGATGTGCCGTGCTGTGTGCCAGGCAGTATCCCATCTTAGTGTACCAGTGTGGATACCAGCGTCCGTTCCGGGGAGGCATTACGGTAGGTTGAAGAGGCTGCATCGGTGGGTGGTACATCGGGTATGGTTGAACTCGAACCTGGCTGTTCGTGCGTATCTGCGCAATTGCGCGCTGGTGGTGACTCATTGTAGTGACGATCTGAGTATTGCACAAGGCTATAACACCCTCGGCATCGTCTGGCTGCATATCGGCAGCACGCATCTGGAATGCATTGTCTGCGTCTAGATGCAGGGTACGAAGGTTGAGGAGCTGCCCCACTAGCTCCCTACGACGCACTGAGAGGTGTTCGTTGTGTTGCTCGAGCTTCTTTATGCGTTCATTAAGGCTAGTGATCGTGGCGTTCAGCTGTTTCCTGAGTTCTTCGTTATCGGCCTCAAGCATGGCGATGCGTTCGGTCTGTTCGCACTGCATCTGCTGCAGGGCTCGGAGTTGTCCAGTGAAACCCATAGGCACACCTATGGGGACCTGCTCCAGCTGCAAACCTCTGTTTGCATCTGCGACATTCTCATGAGCTGGAGTGGTGACTTCCATGTTCAATTTGATCTTGCGATCTCGAGGAAAACCGACCTTCTGATATTGGCTTACTTAATCTGTTGGCAAAAGATGTTGTTTCCGTGTTTGACTCGGTGATAAATACTTAGTGGAGCATATGGAAGTACTCAAAAGAAGAATGAGGGCGTTTCAACAAAAGAGAGATGGGGTAGAGAGTAGCTGCAGCAAATCCAATTAACTTGACTGTTCACGGCTTGTGTGATAGCACTGATGAGGAAGGAGATTTGATACTAGTTTTAGGCGTGCTGGCGTAGCAAACAGCACCACGTGGACAAAAAAGTGAATGAGCTTGCTTAGTCACAACTGCAAACGGAGTGGTGATTCGCGTCACGTGGGTGCGTGTTAGATGGGTCAAATATACCGTGCGCGATTACAGGTGGAAGAGTGACGTTTCTTTCTGGAGTATGATAAGTGAAAATGATAAACAGCTCATCTTTCACGTGGGTTGAGTAGGTATCATTCTCTTTCCCAGTTCCAAAACTAACAACATTCCAGAGTATGTAATTTCGCTCGCCATATGGCATCATGCAACTATATACTCAAAGGACAACAGTGCTACATTGAATTTCTTGATCTACTCCAGGAAGAAGGTCGTCAGACTCCTCGGCTTTACGCTCGCCAAGAAATTCCTTCCATGAACTTGTACACTTCCTACCATCGTATTATTGTGATCATTATCCGCCAGATATGCCGTCGCCTTGGCAAAGGCTTTGTGACTACCACTTAGACTAACTTCGACCTGCCTCTCAAAATGCGCTTCATTGATGATTGGGATGGCCATAGTGCCATTGACATTCTCAAAAGCAGTTACTTTGAGGTTTTCGGCAGGACTATGCGCACCGATACGAACTGATCCTGGGCGCGCAAATCGGAAGTAACCAGCAAAAGCCCAGAGGCGGCGGGATACCTCGAAAGTGTTGCCGCGAAGCCGGACCAGAATGGCATCGCTGCCTGAAGTGTTACCGGGATTATCTTGAGCGCACCACCAGTGGAGATATCCAGATGTGTGACTGAGAACAAAGGCTTGGTGCCTGAACTTGGTGTTAGCATGCTCACAATGTGTCATGCAAGGGTTGTAACTTACATGTAAATAGCCCATTGAAGTCCCTCTGCAAGCTGTCCTGTAGTATCCCATGTGGTATTGAAGGTACCACTTCCATCAGACCACTCAGTCTCTAAGTTCGGCTGACCTTGCGTGTTGAAAGGCATTTCAGGCATACTTTGGTAATTATGCCAAGTGGCGACATCGTACAACTTCCCACCACCAGCTTGCTCCAGCTCATAAAGAAATGTGCGTTGTTGGCGCGCACCTGTGGCATCACAACAAGACACCTGAAGATCTTTCCGATACTTCTTGACAGTCGGGTACATGACTTCCAAGAAGTCCTTTGCCTCGTATCCATCCGAATCCATGCTGGCGTAGGATACAGGATTGAAGTCTGGTTCGTTGTAAGCTCCAATCATGCTGACTTTGATGCCTTTCTCCTCGTATAGTTTGACATATTCAACAAGATAATCGGCATATGCTTGACGCCAGTCGTGGGTGCAGTTGGTTCCCCGTACACCACAGATAAGACCGCCATTGATATCTGTACCGCCAGTCTTGAAACATCCTGGAGCTGACCATGCATCGGCATAGATGAAAAGTTCTGGATTAGATTTAAGTGCCTGCTGAGATAGCTTCAATTGACAGCTATCGGCGGTCGCGTCGTTGGCTCCCAAACCAGTATAATTAGATGGAGAAGATGGTGTTGTGGGACAGCTTCCAAGAATGCCGTCTGTAGGGCTTGATCCCACGCGATTTCGAAGAATCGAAAGGCCACCAATGTTCTCACTGAAGAGATAGTCGCTGACAAGTTGTTGGTTCGAAGGTGAAAGACCTTTAGATCCCGTTTGATCGCATGCGACACCGAAGGCTCCCGAGCAGCCGCCACCGATCATGGTCTGGTGCCTTATTGTTGTATTCACAGTGACTTTGACTGGGGGCTCTTTCTGGTTGTAGGTCCAAGGTTTTGGGACCAATTGAGCGGTTGCACCGCCCAATGCTATGAATGAAAGAAGGATAGAGGTAGCCATTGCAGCTTTTGGGTCAAATGAACACCTGTACCAGGTGGCTATTCACGACCTTTTATTCATTTTCAGTCTTTTTGACCTCAATGAAGTAAAGAAATGCCCGCTCTACATGACGACACAATAATTACCAAATGTTTCAATTTATCCTGAGACCGCGGAGAGTGCGGAAACTAGGTTAAAGGGAGAATGGGCTTCTTCTCTTTCAGGCCATGGACCTGCAGAGTAACTATATATTCTCGGTAATCGTACGTTAGCGATCTACTAGTGTAGAACCCACGGCCAAGCGCTTGGGTAAGATCTAACGAGGTGGGGCCGAAGTCAAGCTTTCTGCAGGATGATTGCCGGAAATGATCCATAGAAAGGCGTTCACCGGCTATAACCCCATCTTTGTGTACCTATTAGCCGGCCGACTTCATCCGTATGCTTGTCACGATACTGATGAAGACCATATTTCCGATATTTTGAGCCAGATGCCGGGAAGGCTTCCACAAAGTATTTGTACAATAGCCTTCCGCCACCCAATATCAGTTTGTTTTTACCCAAGCGGCGCACCTTCCGTTGGCCAAAGAGATGCACGTATCACACCACGTCATGATCATGGAGGCCCATTGCAGCCCAAGTTGAAGCTTTAGCTAAGACCAATTAAGCGTGTAAATATATTGCTTTCAGAAGCTTAAAAGGACGCGGTATCGATGTTCCGGTAATGCAAACTATTCTACAACACTCTATGTTTATGAACATGAACAATAGCCCTAGAAACAACTCAACTGAGGGGTATCTTAGTACTTGAAGGTTGTACATGTCTGTAGTGGATACGCAATGATATTCATCTTATGGATATAAGTCTACTTTGTACTTTGGGTCACACACTGAACTGAATGAAGTTGTCACTTAATTTGATTTCTCTGAGGGTATGGCAGTACTCTTCTCCCAAATCAAAAGCTGCATAACCACTCGTATTTATTGTCGTTATACTAACAAAAGGTCAAGCTTTGTGTCACAAACTGTCCTGCTTCGAGAGCAGCAATTGCCTCTCCGTCCATGAGACCCTGCACATAAGCCTCACCTAAGACCTGGTAACACTCGCCATGAGGGCGTATTGCAAGAGGCGTGCTGCATCCGAATACTACAGCAATAAGATCACCTTCTCTCGTTTGCTCATCGGGCTCGCCATAAATGTTATCTGGTGCCCAACCCAAATAACCTCGGTGTGTGGTCATGAAGCGTCGCTTTTTGCAGTTGCGATCAAAGCAGGAATAAGCTTCTGTATAAACAAACTCGGAAGCGTCCAGAGGAATCTCGTCGGAAAAGAAATCATCGAACAGGTCTTCTCCAAGAGGGAAATCTTGCATGCTCTCTCGGAATTGTTCCCAGCGAAAATAGTATCCCTCTTGAGTAGACAGAAATTTCCACCCTCGCTCTTCAAACTGTGGGCCTCCAACAGAAAACGTAGATGGGAGATTGAATATAGCAGCGTGCTGAGGCCCTGCTCTATTGTTATATGCAACTCTGTCACAGACCAGGGTACGATACAAAGCCTCCGCTGTGGCATTGCGATTTCCATACGCACTCTTCCAGTTTACAGGAAACACAATACTCTCCTTACAACGACTGAAATACCCCACTCCACGAGCGGATAGACCGGAGATGGCGTCCACAATAACGCCAGTGCATCGTAGCCGCAATAACTTGTCATCGAACACGGCATCATGCTTTCGGTCGTCGCTTGCATGATACGATGAGGGATGCAGACGCGTAGCATCGCGTGAAAAAAGATATGCAGGGCCCCATATCTGTTGGTCCTGACGAGACCATCTGATTCTACCATGCCATGACCAATCTGCCGCCCATGAAAGCCCTCCAGCAGGACCCCACGGGTTCCCTTCTCGAAGCGCATTCAAATCGTTATCAAAATTCATGAAAGCCCTCGCCGCGTCTCGATAGACCTGCCATTCAGGCAAAGTGTAATCCGGGTATAAACTATTTGCGATAGCAGGAGCCATCAGACCAACCAGAGCATACACCTTATCCCTTTTGTCTGTACAATCGCCCGAGTTTGCAAGGTCTAAGAGTCTTTCAAAGCTGAAGTCCGGCGCTCCGTGTACAGCCTGCTTGCTGAGAACAGAGAGATCTTGGTATACAAGATGTAAGCTACTGGTCTCCCACGTTTGTTGGGAGTTGAAACCCATATTCAAGACAGCGTCTTGGAGACAACGGTCTTTGATGATCCAAAAATACTCTTGCAGAACGGCAATGCCGCTACAGAATGTAGTCCACGATATCGTGGCGTCTCCACATCTGATCCAAGTCGACATGGAGCCCATGATTACCTCTTGAATGATCCACAATCGAAACCAATACGGTCGGTTCATCAAGTCTTGAAGCCCAATCCATTGATTTCCACGGTAAAGCCTTGGATCTGCGTCCATCTGAGCTGCAAACTGATCAACACATCCACTCGCCTTGATCTCAGCAAGGTCATGTACGAGTTGTATCGCTGCGCTGCTTGAATCACTCTCCCTACCTAGCCACGCGATAACTGACCACGCACTTCCGTAAATATCGCGCATCATCTTGATTTGGGAAGCTCGCTCTTCGAGATCGTCTTGGTTGATACATAGTGCATCTACCCATAGCTTGAACTCGTTGTTGAACTCACATCTGCTACGAAACAACCTTAGAGCAGCTTCTAAGTTCGCAGTCACAAGCACTTTATTTCCGTTAAGTAGTATGGCCCGCTTGTCCCTTTGACCGCCCCAGACATATGAAAGTGCGGCAAAATCTCCCCAGTTGAAGCGATAGAGGCTGGGGGAAGGCCGAGTACTGTGCATCCGCCTGAGAGACGCTAGACTTGCTAGTTGCGGAGAAATCTGATTGCCCGCCCAATCTTCCATGGTAAATGAAGTAGAGTTTTCTTTAAATTTAAGGTAATCAGGAGTATGGTCGTTGAGAGAATAGATTTGTATGTGACAGCGAACAGGTTGAGAGGAATCTTCAACTCCAGGTAGAATAGTGAGGAGTCGGATCTCTCGGTCTGCCTGAGAGAGGCTATGATAAATGGATTCCGTTGATGCATTTTCATGACCTATAAGAGATGCATCAAAGTATGTGGGGTGTGTATACAAGCCCGTAGAGCGTGTAAACAATTGAAAAGGGGGTTTATTTTCCATATCATCAACTCCATCGTATGTGGGTGAGACCGGGGAATATGCCCCTGGGGAATCCATGATAGAAAAAAAGGTCTACATGAGAAGGTTGCGTAGAAGGGACTAGTTTTGCAAAGGTTATGACTGCCGAAATAGCCTGATCAGCTGAAGACTTGGCAAGCATCTGTCTTTTAGTACCCCAGGTATTTCTATCGATAAATCAGGAGCTGAAAGATTGATGGTTGGTCTCCGAGGACGAGAAAAAGCCCATCAACGGCATAGTCAACATGAACGTCAGTTCATGCACTTTGGATCTCCGCATGGTAGTGCGGGCTCCGTCGGACCCTGAAAAACCACCGAATACGTGCCTCGGAACAGCCTCGGGAAGTCGCGTCATCGTTCGTTCAACCTTATACAAACACATCCGCTCCCACCACCACATTCTTCAGCCAACGTACCCAATTGCAGTTTGAAACTTCTTTATGATTTACGGTCCTATACTAAACCTTCGGATTCGGGATTACGTCTCTTATCAGCGCAGACTGTGAAGACTGTCCGCCATGTCCAAGCTATCACCATCGCTCAAGTCGCTCATCAATGCCGCACACTCACGACCAGGCCCTGTGCCTGCACCCTCGGGAATCCAAGCCATATACAACAGGATAGAAAGAGAGGCTACAGAGCGCAAGCTCGGGCGCCATCATGGCTCAGCATATCCACGGCCGCGACCATGACCATGAACTCACCCGAATCCATGATTGCACTCTATCACACCTCGAGCAAATCGCGACCCGAAAGCGAAAGCGTCGCAATTGCAGAATTCATGCGCGAAATAGGCCTCAAGTGCATAGGCTTCAATGGGGTACGCAGTCCATTCACATGCGAAGCATAACCACGCTAACACGGCTCGAAAGATTCCCCGCACAATCAACATGCTGAACGCTTTCCGCGCTTCCCTCCCTTCCTCCGTTGTCTCATCGCTGAATACAAAGCCCACGCGCTTCCCCGATCCTTCCAACATCGAGCATATAAACAAACGCGGTCGCGCTCTCTGGGACGCAATCTACCGACCTCTAGAAACAAAGCTTGAGCATAAGCTGGGCGAAGCACACCCGGATTTACCTGTCTTCATCATAAATAGCGAGTATGGAGGGCTCTTTACTGACCCTCCGCGTAAGGAAGGAGCGACTGTCGGGCGCATCACGACGAGCTTGATTGCAATTACATGCTTGAGGGCGCAGCAGGGTGTCGGTCCGCAGGTGCTGAGTCATGTCTTTGGTCTGAGGAAGGCATGGGAAGATGGGACCTGGAAGCAGGAGCCTGAGGCGGGCGAGGAAGAGGGGATTAAGTGGTTAGTCAGTGATGAGGGGTGCACATGGGTGTTGGAGAAGGTAGATGAACTGGTACAGGCGTTAGGAGGCGGACAAGGAAGTACTTTTGCGCCGGTAAAAGCCAAGCTATGAGGTGTAGATATAGAAAGCGTTGGATTGGTATATACCCAGGTATCCTTGTGTTGATGTCTCCAGTGTAAGTGCTACGGGAAATATGGTTAAGCATTTTAAAGTTTGATTTGCATATTGAGCGCTGATGAACCTCCTTCGTTCTTTTCTCTACCATTTACTTTAAAAAAAATTCCCAGACGAACGATTGTACTGCACAGGCAGAGCATAAGCGACATGCAAAGTGGAACTTCTCATAATATCAACACAACAGAATAAAAAGTTCCACGAGAAGGACATTAGATATGGACAAGCGAGGCGTTTCTCCAACAAACACATGACACAACATCATTCGCCACAACAAGCACCTTAGACTCTTAGATTTGGGTATCAATTTGTATGTCTTCTCTCCACTTATTTGCTTCCAGAGATCGTAGCATCAAACGGCTCAGCAATCGACGTCTGACCCGCAGCCTTCGTGTCCAGCGCAATGTTATTGTTCAATTTCTTTGTTTCATCCGCAAGTTTAGCCGCCACATCTTCGCCTTGAGCCTGCTGGGCCTGAAGCTTGATGACCGTAGCCATGAGCTTAAGAACCTTGTTCTTGATCTTGCCATTCTATTGATTCCAAATCAGTAAACCGAGAAAACTTGGCAACTTCTTTTCTGAGAGGTAGGGACATACTTGGATTTGATCAGCCTGATCACCAGAAGCGGCTTCTACGGCAGGATTGAAAGCCTCTTTTTCGGCATCGTTGGCGACTTGATTGACGTTGTTCAAAAATGTCAGGTCAGCAGCATCGATATTGCCTGGGTTCTGGAGATCAAGAGCAGAGAAGACAGCAGTTGCCTCTGCCTCTGCATTCCCGGCTTTGCCACCAGAGATGGAGATGGCGTTGTATGTGGTGTCCTTGAGGACTGCTGCGCGGGCTGCGAGTGCGCGCTTGTCTGGTGTAGGCGCGGCGATGCTGAGCGCTCCAAGAGCAAGGACGGCGAAAGTCTTCATGTACATTTTGCAAGGGGTAATTTGACAAAAAAAGTTTATGTTCAGGTGAAAGCGAAAATAAAGGTCGTTCTAGCAGCACAGCTGAAGCTAAAGCGTATGGTTGAAAGGTAGAAGAAACAATAAACTGCAGCGTCAAGCTAGCAGATGTTTCAAAGTAGGCACAAGAAAATGACAAAAAAGTGAATCGCTCAATGATAGTAAGGAACTTAAGATACCGGGTTGTGAATGCGTTTTTGTATGTACTGCCTTAGGACACACAATCAACCCGTGACCCATGAGCGAGATACCAAACCTCAGGTTGTCGTTAATGCCGCCAAATTTGGGGTGTATTTCCGGCCTGAGCGCCTCTCCAAACACCACCTCAGACGCGGTTCAAATCAGCGGAGCTCTGTATCACGTCGTGAAATCGCGTGGCGCCGACGGCGGTTCGCGAATTTTCCCTGAGAAAAGTTGCTGTGGCTGGGTCCACAAAACGCCATACGTCGCCAATGGATGGAGCAGGTGTTCCTGCATGGCCTGAAATGGGTGGTGTTCGTCTCCGTTGCAAGGCTGTGAAACTATTCAGATGTCAGAACCTGTAACTGTGCCGTGTCGCCATGCATGGGCTTGGCAAAAGCTTAACCATCTTGAATGGTTCAGCACCTGTATTGAGAGTCGTGGAGAAACTGCAGAATCCCAAAGATGCTAGAAGAAGTGTTTGACGTGGTTCATGTTTGTGGAGAAGAAGACATACGGGTGAGGCGTTATCACATGGTTTCGGCTGTTTATTGGATTACTTAATTATATCATAAGTCACATTACAAGGTGCACTCGTTGCATTCCTCATGCTCCGCCGTCTCGTCCGGTCAACATCGCACCCCTCTTACGCATGCGTTCCTCGACCATTCTCTTACTGTACCGCTTCGCGTTATCGCTAGAGGTGAACAAGCCTTCCGCCTTCGCATAAACAGCATCAGTGTAACCAATGTCTGGAGCAGTCCAGTCCATGGTGAAAGCACTCACACTGATGGCACCACCAGCCACAACCCATGTCTCATCAGGAAGACTGGTGTCGCCATTGTACTGAGCATTGATTCCAGCAGCCAAGGGATCCACGTTGTCCCAGTCGAACAAGCCAGTGGTCTCATTATATACGGCGACATCTGTGTTCGCGTTGCCTGTGAGCCTGGTCTTGACAACAGGAGGCATAGTGCCATTCACCAGCTCGGGAATGTTGACGTTGACTCCGTAGCCGAGCGGAAGCACCTTCTGGTCCTTGGGAGTGTTCTTGATGAATTCATTGACCACCTCGAAAGTGACCTTAGCCGCCATGGCAGCAGGATGTGAGGGTCCGGTGACATTGAAGTAAGGTACCGCCTTGTTGCTTGCGCTGGTTGCGATTCCGGGGATAGATCTCGATACGGCAGCGAAAGTTGAGCCGACAGTACCACTCAAGGCCATGACAAAGGGACCGAGATTGGTGCCGTAATTCGGTCCGGCAATGAACAAATCGGCCGTCTGCTTCCACTCGGGGTAGTAACGCGGAAGCACGTAGTCGAGGGCTACGAAAGTACACGCTGCAGGTGTGCCGTCGTAATACCAGATGTTCTTGTCAGAGGGATCACGGCCCACTGACGGTGCACCCGCCGGGATAATGTTGTATTGGGATGGCACTGTCAGGTTTGCTGACTCCGACCAGACGACGGTCTGCCTTTGCCGGACTGCTGCTGAGCGGGTGCTACGATAAGCACTATCGTATAGAAGTCAGTATTGACAGTCAAGCCAATGAGTAATACGCAAACCACTCACCGTCATGTCCCGCATCAACCAGCAACTTGTAAAGCTCTCTCAGGTTTCCGCTACCGAATCCATCATCATTGCCCATAAGAATCCGAAGCGCATCCGCAGACGACGCAAGACCAAGCGCCGCCGCCAGCGCTGTGCTTAGTTGGAACCGCATATCGGACAACCACAATCTATATTCTTCCAAAAAGAAAAAGACTATACGCCCAATCGCAAAGAGGGAGCTAATACAAACAGCGTGACAAGCAAACGACGAGCCTTGCTTGGCCTTATATCTTATTCCGCCAGCCTCCTCTTTCCGCTAGATCCGATCCGCAATACATGCACGCCTACGCCAGAAACATACTGGCGGATGTACTGTGATGATAGTCGCTGCAGGAACACAGAGAAACGCGGGCTCGGAATCCCCGATACCGCGGAAAACGTTCGCACCTGTGCTGGTCGAGCAATGTGATTCGGTGTTGATAGAGTCTTCAGGGCCGGCTCTTGGGCAGACTAGCACGTATCTGGCAGGAGGATGCATGTGGCGGGGGATGGACATGTGGCGAGGCCGTCGGGAGTCGGCGAGAGGGACAAATTAGGGTCGAGTAAGCAGATTGCAATGACATGGAATGGATGACAGCGTGCCTAGTGAATGCGGTTTTGTTGATGTTTTCCGAGACCAAAGCCCGGGGGATCTGGTATGGTTGGTTGTACCGTGGAGATAGCGCTAAGGTGCTTGACTTAGTAGAATAAGACTAGGTTCTTGCTGGAATCAAAATGTTGATCAAATGATAGATATCATCCTATACTGACTTCATAAAATCCATTTATTGAATAGTTGAATTGGGTATCTCCCACACAAAGAGTACTAAGTCCCACGCTCCTCTTGAGCGTCTACGCTTTTGCGCAATTGCCCTTCATGCCGCGCCGTACAATGCCATCAAAATCGGAACAAACGCCAGCCTTTTTGTTAAAATGTAAAGTTATTGTTGCCTCCGTATTCCATGCCCGCCTCATCTCCTAAATGGTCCACGTGCATGAATTCATCGATGGAAAATGGATCGGCCATACCTGCATTCATAGGAATTTCCATCCCGTCATGCGATTGCTGCGGCTGGCCCAGGGGTTGAGCTGGTGGTTCCATGCCTTCGGTGATGCGTGTACCTTTTGGCACCGAAGCTCCAAAAGCACCGATGCGATCGGGTTGAGATATAATGGCTCCTCTGCCCTTGCCTGTTGCATCTCCACGGGCATTCATCCAAATGCCATTGCCCCCTTCACCATTCTTGACCGCTTTGGTAAACGGCTCCTGGAAGATAAGACTGGTTTCATACCATCGACCTTTGATATCATCGATGTCTAGTTTGTAAGAAGGCTGTATGAGTTTCCACCAAGCAGCAGTGCGAGTAACAGGTACGAGCAAGCGATTTCGCCATACCATGTCGTGCACCATGCGAGAGGGTATGTTGACATTTTGTTGTGGTGGCTTTGGGGGAAGATTTGGGTCCGGAGCGTCCATGGTTGCATAGCTGTAGACGTCACCGATGACAACCACCTTTATGTGTGGCTGGTTGGAGGCTGGACCGGCAAAAACTTGTTCGATGATGTCGGTTATGACCATGAGATCACTTCCAGTTGCGCCGATGCGTAGGCGAACAGGTTCACCTCTCCAAATCTTCTCAGCACCTAGGTATATGCCATTATACTGTCGAAACTCATTGCCCTTGTCATCTTTCGAGGTATGGAGGCGTTCGAAGAGTGTGTATGTGGTATCAATGGCTTTGGCGGCCAGTATAGATGCGTCGACGGAAGCAATACCTTCGCCACCCTGCCCATTAATGAGTGCTCTCCAATCCGTATTGCCGTACTCAAACTGTGGGTTTTGCTGCAGGAAGGGAAACGTGCAGCTAGGCGCGGACCAAGCAAGCCACGGTTTGATGTGTTCGTCTGTATGTATAATCTCCTGTGGAAGAGACTCGAAGGGGTGTGACAGTGGCTGGATCAGGTACGACCTATTCATGGGGTTCTCCGGTAAAGCCCATCTTCGCACAACAAGTCCAAGACCCCAGGCCGATGTCTTTGGTCGGAAGAACCACACCACTTCTCCAGTTCGACAAAGAAATTTATTGTAAGTAAGATCAACCTGTTGCTCCAGTGATCGTAGTTGAGGAAGAGGTGTTGACTGTAGGGTGGGAGGGGCTCGGATTTGTGGTGCACCAGGAGTAGAGGTCGAAACAGGAACAGGTGTAGCTGGCTTGATGATAGGACTCGGGACTGGTGCGGTCATGGAAGGTCGGCGGGCAGGTATTTGCACCACAGGGTTGCGGCCGATGACTGCATTGTTGTTCTGTGTATTGTTATTGTTGTTGTTATCGTTGTTTGGCACAGCCCCGCTGGAACTGTTTTCTCGCTTCAGAGGCACTGGTTGCTCTTGTTTGGCTTCGACCCTGGCCTGGGGTTTCTCGACGTCGCCCGCAGGAGAGCACATTTTACACGTGCAGTTGGTCATATCGCTGTTCTCGTCGGTACACAACCATAGCAGATGTGGGAAAAATTCGACAGGGCTCCTGAAGCGTTTCTTGGGGCCCTTGGGGTAGCCATAGAGATAGGCATCCTGTCGGTCGTGTCCGCCACCAGAGTGGTTCTTCACCGTTTTCACTTGTCCATCCGCTTTAGTTTTGATGTGTTCGTACAGGACGTAGTTATCAGGCAGCTCCCAAAGAATACATTGTTGCCATTTGTCTGCCAAAAGTCAGCTTTGCATCAATAAACCTGGTGGGCCTTAGACTCACCCTCGTACTGCTTGCCACCAATCTCGCGCAACAGCATACCCCCCAACTTCTTCCGCCAGTCCTGGTGTTTGGGGTCATCCTTCTCAATCAGACGGTAGAAATCGCGCTGGCCCTGTTCGTTGGGCGACATATTCAGCTGCTCTTCGGTCGGCCCATTTCGTATAGGTTTGCCTTTGATGTTGACAACATGCTGGCCGTCCGACTTGGATGCGAATATGGGCCAAAACTGTGTCATGGGCTGCTGCGCCATGATGAGCGACGGTGATGCGCCGACTGCGCAGAACTTGGGAAAGCTTCTTGCAGTAGCTAGGCGTGTGCAAACATGAGCAAGGGTTTCGCGACCACATGCGAAGGCGTTTCGGACTTACTCGGCGATATGGACACGCGCGCTAGGACGCGTCCGCCTCCGCTGCCCTGAAAGTTGCCCCCAGAATCATTGTTCGACCGCAAAAGTGCTCATTTGGATATGGGATGCCCTGTTTTTGGCCATATGCTTCGTCGCTAGATTCATTTTTCACCACTCACTGCCTGGCGTGAGGCTCTGGGTGCTCTGCTCTATAAACCTTATTGTGCCGGTTCACACATCAGACGTCACTGATCCTTACACTTTTCTTATTCTAGACACTTGTTCACTCTAAATCGTAGCAACCTACCGGATCAACCACTCTCGCCATCATGGGAAGACAGCCCATTATAACACTGGGGTCTCCTCAGCCAATAACTCCGCCGCCTAGACGAAGAGGTGGCCAACTACAAGATCTTTTGGCGCAATTTGGATCTCAGAGCTCAGTCGAGTCCGCGACCAAGAAACGGCGGCTGTTTACGCAGCAAAAGGACAAAGAAATGACGCCAATCTCCGATCCCGAGGTCGGAAGCAAACGCAGTTTGCGGAGGCAAACGGCAGGACGCCACACATTGGGTTCAAACATGAAGAACGAGCCCTTTCACTCTTCCAGTGAAAATACCCAACGCGCTTCAAGGCCAGCAAACCCGGCTCCAGAAGACAGCGAGGACGAACTCGCGCCGTCCACTCGTCCTCGTAAGACAAGCAGCAGGATCGCAGCATACACGAAGGAGCTCAAGATGGAGACCCGCAGAAGAGGAAAGGCAAACACAGAGGGCCTGCGGCGGAGCACTCGTGAAAGGAAGAGCACGATTCTGGAGTCTGATACCGTACCAACTCCGTCGGCATTACGGCGGAAAGCAGCGCCCCCTCCTAAACTCAACTCCATCCGCAACCGCCTTCGTGATGACATTGCGAAAGGAACCAAGGCGAGAGCAAACAATTTTCTTGTCGCTCACAAAGACTTCTTCCTGCCACTACTACCAAAAAACAATCAGGTCACAAAGCTGGTTGCCGAAGGAAAAGCACAGCCTATTATTGAATACGAAGAGCTCAAAGAGCAGCCCAAAGGAGTCCGAGCCGTCATGAAGCCTTATCAACTCTCCGGCCTTTCGTTTCTCGTGCATCTGTACAACAATGGTGTCTCTGGCATTCTCGGTGACGAGATGGGTCTCGGAAAGACACTGCAGACTCTTTCCCTCTTTCAGTATCTGGAAGAGTTTGATCAGCAAAAAGGCGTAGCGTCTGAAGAACTTCGTCCATACCTTGTCATCTGCCCGCTAAGCGTCCTCAACTCTTGGGTTACCGAGGCCGAGAAGTGGGTGCCAGAACTTGGTGTAGTGCGTTTCCATGGCGCCGCAAACGAGCGAACTCGTCTCAAGCGGGTTGCAGCCGGCTTAGAGGATATGAAAGGAAATGAAACTTCGCGTGCACGGGATCGAAAGGCGTTGCGCAAAGCTGGTCAGAAAGTCTCCAAGATGCCTGCCCGTGCCCCGTCAGAATCTTTCAAGATCATCGTCACCACCTATGAGACGTTTCAAGCAGAGCAAGCCTGGTTCAAGCATTCCTTTGCCTGGCGCTATGTTGTTCTGGATGAAGGACATAAGATCAAAAACAGCCTTAGCCAGATATCTACCGCATTAAAGAGTGTCACTGCAGAGTATCGACTCATCTTGACCGGCACGCCACTGCAAAACAACATGGTAGAGATGTGGTCACTTTTGACTTGGCTGTATCCCAATGTCTTCGATGCAAGGACTGAAGCATTATTCCGGGATTCTTTCGATCTTAGCAAAGGCAGGGCAAACAAGCAGACCATGGAGGATGCGCGACGCTTACTCGAGCTCATCATGCTTCGTAGGATGAAAGACTCTCCATCAGTCAATCTCGGTCTACCACCTAAGGAAGAGGTGCTTCTTTACGTGCCCCTCACGCCAATGCAGAAGTTTTGGTATACACGTCTCTTGACTCGTATGGATGATGGAATGTTGCACGAACTCTTTGCGGATGGCAAAGAAAAGGAGAAGACGGCTATTGAACATGAGGTGCAAGAGAATCAGCTGTTACAAAGGCTCGAGGAAATGGACAAAGCAATCAGTGCCGGCAAAGTTGGAGATGAGTGGGAGGAGACCGCAAAGATTTTGCAAGAATCTATCGCGAAAGAAGAGACTAACGCAAGTGCGTCCAAAGGAGCTTGGAGAAAGTTGATGAACCTCTTTATGCAGTTGCGGAAGTGTTGCTCACATCCGTACCTGCTTCCAGGAGTGGCTCCAGATCCGTACTACCTTGGCGACCATGTCATTCGTGCTTCCGGCAAGTTTATATTACTGGAGAAACTCATCAGGCATACCATCCTTGAGCAAGGCAAGAAAGTCCTCATATTCTCAGGCTTCACCCACACACTCGACTGTTGTGAGGATCTCTTGTCCCTGGTCAGCAACCAAGGTGAGAAATTCAAGTATCTTCGCTTTGATGGAAGCACGGGTAGAGCTCGCCGAAACCTGGACATCCGCCTGTTCAACCAGATGGGCTCAAAATACCAGGTCATGCTTCTTTCCACTCGTGCAGGTGGTCTAGGTATCAACCTCACGAGCGCTCAGGATGTCATATTTTTGGACGAAGATTGGAACCCACAGATTACTCTTCAAGCAGAAGCTCGGGCTCATCGTATCGGTCAAACCAAAAAAGTGACTATTTACAAGCTCTGCACTCAAGGAACTGTTGAGGAGCAGATGATGGGTCGCATCCGGAAAAAACTATACTTGTCGGCAAAAATTACAGAATCCATGCAGAACATACATGGCAAGCAAGCTGCTGCAAACAATAAAGCTGGACGTCCATCCCTCGACGAAGACATGCCGCAAATGGATACATCGCAGCTAATGACACTTGTGCGACGAGGTGCACAAACGCTCTCCCATCCTGAGATTGATGTCAAGGAAATGGTTTCTTGGGATCTCGATACAATGATGAAGAAATGTCGTGATCGGTCTGCCGACTTGACTGATGTTGCAGCACAGTCCGATGTAGACGAAGAAAAGTGGCTCTCAACTATGGAGCGTGTCGAATGTGCTGTGTTCGAAGGCAAGCGTCTTCAGCGCAATCTTGTCGACTCAAGCGCAGGTACTTCATCTCGTAATATTCTCCCAGAAACGGTTACCCGAGAAGACCGTCGCAAGAACAAGAATACCACAGTCATGATAAATGGCTATGCTGTTAGCAAAGAGTCCATGAGCTGCGGTGACTGGGAAGCGGTGCCGACTCTTGCTGGCAAGGATCCGCGTCTTGCTGATCCGGTCCGAGAAAAGCGACGTGACCTTAATCATGAAGATCATTGTCTTGAATGCTTTGAAAGTGCCGGCGACAGGGACGTAGTTGAGTGTAAAACTTGTCCCCGCGCCTATCACTTCGATTGCCTCGACCCGCATTACCAGACTAAGGCCAAGAGTATCTTCGGCGGCTTCCATTGCTCTCAGCATAATTGCTCAGATTGCGGAAAGTCAACGACCGACGCTGGAGGCCTCATTTTCCGCTGCCGCTGGTGCCCTCAGGGCTTTTGCGAGGACTGTCTTGATTGGAACAAGACTGAGCTTATCGGCGAGAATCTACCTGAATTCGAAGTCTTGGACGAAGGAGCCATGCCCGGCGGCTTTTACGTCAAGTGTCCATCTTGCGTCGAATCAACGCAAGAGGACAAAGACCAAAAGGCTTGGATCGAGGAAAAGGAGAGGTTATACAACGACAAGCACATGGCTTGGCTGCAAGAACGTCAAAAGATGCAGCATGGATTGTACGAGAATGGTGCCACCATCAATCCTCAAGAAGATGACGAAGCCGATTCACCACCAGCGCTTACAGATGCCTCCCTCTCGACTCGCTCGCTTGGTGGTTCTGGTGTTGCTACGCCGAGGGCTTCTGAGCAACCACCGTCAGCGAATAGTACCAAATCCAACAAGAGGAGCTTTGTGTTGAGCGAATGTAGTGAGACCAAGAAGGCTAAGAAGGCTAAGGTTGCCTAACAAAGCTGGATTGCTGGCAACACATTACTGATGATGGAAAACCCTCCATTGGGTTGCAAACATGACTGGTTTGAATGGTTACGGTCGGTTTGAAAGATACCAGTAGCCATCTCAAAGTGGCAGGCGGCTGTGCTGCTTTTGATTGACATAGCCACGGACTTCTGACCACTTCTTTTCTTCTTTCGCTACGACTCTCTAATACGAGAATTCGTTTGCTTACTTAGGTGGATAGTTTAAGTTTATGTGTGAGCGACTCATAGGAGAACCATTCGGGATCAGGAAGCTGCACAGCATGTACGATAGATATACAATTGAGATATACCCCGACCGCCTATATTGTACGCGTCATTTCATGCTCCGATCTGCTTCCTTTTTTGACGAGTGCATCAACATGGAAATTCCTATTCGGCTTTGGCTCATCTCACTATCACTGTCCAGTATCGTACTGTACGATACTCTGTTCACGTGCACCTACTTTCAATTGTTCTCTTCGGAACCGTCTTTCGCACCTGAACACCGTCAGGCACCCGACAGCTTCTATCAGTTCCACGCGGAGGAATTCTACTAACCAAACATGCTACCCCCGCCACCGCCTTTTCTTCCTCCCCTCTGTGCTTCCTTGACTAGCCACTCCCTCAGAAAATCTTTATTCCGCATCTCCTCTGGCCGCGTCAATCTCGTGTCAAATTGCGCCTCCTGTCTGCTAAACGCAAGTAACGTTGGCATACTACTTATCTACCCAGACACGTCAGCCCCCACGATCCTCATTGTCGCATCAAAATGACATAGAACATGGAAACAACTTACCCTGTACCGTATCGGCAGATCCTCAAGCAATGTCGAGTCCATGAGCACTTCCACAAACCCTAATCCACCTTCCTGCTCTCCCACTTTCTCTTCTTCGATTAGTTTTCGAATCAAGGGTTTGATGGTCTGGCAGGTTTGGCACCATGATGCAGTCCAAAAGGTTATGAGAGTACGGTTGTCGGCTGCATTGAGGAGTGTGAGGGTGTGTAGGTCGTTGGGTTGACGGACGGGGTCGAAGATGCGGTTTTGGTGGGAGCGGGCGGAGGAGGGGAAGAGCGAGAATGCGCGGTGCGTGGAGGTTATGGGTTGGGTTTTGCTGAGGTAGCGGGAAAGAGATATTGTGGGGCGTATCATGGCGAAATTGGTGGGATTGGGTGATTGGGATGTTGTGGTGCTTGTGGATTTGGAGAATTGGATGTGTTGAGGACTGACGCGTGAAGTTTGGGAGCGACGTCATCGCGTGCCAAGGTTTTGGAGAGGAGTCGCGTCTTCATGTGCCGATACCTGCATTCCTCCTTGTCTTATTTACCTTTGTTATATGATGCTCTAGCGACATAAAGCTGCAAGGGAATTCCGGGGATTGTGATTGTTTAAGTCAAACCTTGAATGCATCACAAGCAAAGATATCGAATCAATTGGGAGCACAGTTCTATCACCTAACTAGCTCAAAAAATGACAAAAGAGATTCCTTATATGCGTAGTATCCAGCAATAGAAAAAGATCAAACAACAAGCAATAGCAATACAAGGAAAACTAATATACCTCTAGAAAAGAAAGATTGCCAAACACTCGTTGTTTCTTCCAAGCAGAACTACAATGCGCTGCAATCCTCTTGACATCTCGACGACTGACTTCATAGCGATCCAAGAAGTTCAAGCTGGCATCTGAGTCTTCGCTCAGCTTTCGTTTGGTACCTCTGGAATGACCAAAGAATTCTAGATCCGCATCGTCAACACGTCGTTGTAGACCGCGCTCGCTATCCGCACCGGGTTCCTCTTCCTCGTCAGAATCGCCTTGCTCCTCGAAGATATAATTGTTCGAGTAATTGTATGGAGCGTCAGTCTGATCAAATTCGCGCAGAGCTTCGTCAACCACTTGATACTGTTGCTTGATTCTATCTGCGAGTGCGGTTTCGCTGGTTTGCCTAAAAGTGCAGCCAAAACGACGATCTTCTGGCACTGCGCTGAACTGATTCTCTATTGTAAGGTCATGGGAGAAGAGCCAAGCCACCAATGTTTTCCAGTCCAAGATACCGGCTATAGCTGCTTGAGAAAGAGAGAAGAGCTGAGCATAAGTCACGCTCTTGAGTTTCGCGTCCTGGTTGATTTGAAGGCCCATGGCGATAATCCAGGCATTGATCAGCACATGGCATTTAGCTCTGTGGCTTGATACTCCGACCTGCTGTGGGACTTCATCTCTAAGATAGAGTTGTGGGTCGAATGGGGGGTTAAAACGTTCGTTGCGGTGCTCTGACCATCCGAGGCTTTTAACTGTAGCTTCAATACGCTCCCCAAAGAACTCCATCACATCCTCGAAGTCGCGCACACGACTATCAAGGATTTGAATTTCGTAATAGCTCTGGCCTGAATTGAACTCTTCGCTACTTACCTCCTGCACTAACACGAGGAATGAGTGGCCGCCAGCATCACCTTTGGGAGGTTTCCATGCCTTTTCGTTGGCGACGGCCCATTGTTCCAATTGTGGCAGGAGTAAATCTTTCCTCAAGACTAAAGGAAACAGCCAGGGCCTTCTTGGGCGCGAAACTACTCTGTTCTCATCTGGAACCTGTGAGCTTAGCGCCCGCTGAAGATGGAAGCTAGTTGTCAAAGAGAAACCTCCAGCAAATGGAAAGTTGGAGTTTGACCTGGCATGCAGATCTGATTGCAAGGTATCGATAGCCTCCAGCACGGATGCCATGGCGAGATACAGATCGAAATTCACATATCTACTTCCGAAGATCTGCCGAACCTCGACGTCCTTCCTGATCTCATCGTAGAGAGCAATGGTGTCGTCGACCCAATCATCAGGTGAGTTTTGAATAGCCAAGTCCATTCCTTCGTATTGGCTATTGACCTCGTCTAGAATTGCTTCTGCTAGGACTTCGCGCGCTGATTTTTTAGAAGAGGTTGTTGTTAGAAGTCTCTTTTTGCAGTTTTCTAACCGGTTTCTTGTGAGGCTGCCGTCTTCTTTGCTCATCTGTTTGGTGTCATGATTCGACTCATGTTTACTGAAACGCAGTAGTCGTTTGGCACCTTCGATCAATTTTTTGTTTCCTCTCCATCCATCAGAAGCGAATACAGCATTGTGGGGTCTTCCTTTCATGTTGGGCACACGGTTGCAGTTTCTCATCCGCTTCAACCTCCCATCATATGTCTTGCAGCTCTTCCAATAAGCATTCTCTGTGTTTCGTAACTGGTCTAATGCATTTGTGAGCCCCGACAGTGTTGGTACGTCGTGGGTTCTACTGAAGCGCCTATTCTCGGGTACAACACCGTCTTGAACAATATTGTGGCATCGTAAGAAAGCAAAGATGAGTTTCCAGTCTGCGTATCCTAGACGCGCAAGATGTATGACATCTTTGATCTGCTGGAAAAATGAATCGGTCCATCGAAGTTTGAGATCTGGATTGGGTTCTAATCCCAGCGCCAAGGCCCACCCGTTCATTATAGCGAAATATCCACACTCATGGGAGGAGGGCTGGCGAGCTGTCCGAACCCAGGTCGCAGTGGATGGTTTTATCTTATTGAAGTGATTTGCGGTTGGGAAAAAATTTCGCCACCAGGATGTGTAGCACAAAATCCGCCAGGCTTGGTCAAATAGCCTCTCACGTTGGCTTGCGTCATAACTAGAATCCAGGGAATCGAGGAATGAAATTGTAGGGCGATAATTCTCGTTGAACTGTGCAACCAGAAGAACGGTATGGTGATAGAAAACGATTGGAGTAATCAAAGGCCGACCAGGACGAAGAGCATCGGTAAACACTCCAGACAGGTCGCCACTGACTGCCTCGGCCAAAGCAACGTCGTGTGGCAGAACGATGCTGAAACCCTCTTCCTCACTCTGCATCATATTGATAGCCATTAAAACGGCGTCGATGGAAAGTGCAACCTCATCATCTGATAACCATACGCCTAGCTCAGTTGTTACGGCTCCCATCCGGAACTTCTTCAGTTCTTTCCTCATTTCGTCGCCCGCTAGTAGCACACGCAGAGTACTTTGCAAGTACTTGCATGGCTCGAACTTCTCAGCTGGTTGTGGGTGACTCTCTTGGATCACACTAGAGGACAGCACGCTTTCGCTAGATTCGCTAGGCGGCTGCAATTCAACAAACCCCGTGATGCCATCTTTTGCAAAAACACCATTCTCATTTGGTTGAGTTGATTTCTGTGATTTTGCAGAAGATGCCGTGCTTTCGGTGTATTCACTGGGCTGCAGTTCACGAAACCCAGCGATGCCGTCTCCTACTGAAGAATCATCCCAATCACAGTTGGCGGCAGAGTCGCGTACCGGGTCTGGCTGGAAGTAGTCATAAAAGTTGACATTAGCCTGCGCTGGAGCCTCGTACCTTTTCGACCTCATCTCTGATAAGTAAGCGTCGTGCTCACTCGATGGCATAGTTTTGGCAAATCTTCGCCCAGGAGCCGGTGCCTCCCCTGACGCCACATAGCCATGGCACCGTAGCAAAGCCCAAATGACCAACCAATCCACCTCAGCTTGCAGCACGGCCCGAATAACGTAGTATGCGTCGCGAATGAACTTATGGTTTGGCTTGAAACCTTGAATATTCAAAGGCAAGCCGAATACAATGCTCCATGCATTAAGCACAACATGATATCCGCTGTGATGCTCGGGGACCTCCTGGGGTCCAGAAATCCAGGGAATTGGTCCAATGACAGAAAGCTCCCTGCGGAGCTGTTGACGGATCCTAATTCTGGCGTCGTTTTTTATAGTGAGAAGTCCCGAATCTATAATCGTACAAGACCTAGCGCCTTCTGTTGGGTTCTGGATCATAACGCAAAGGTTGTGGTTGTCGCTCGCCTCGTATACAGAAATTGAGATGGAGTCATTCTTGTCATTGATGGAGGACTTTACTTCGGTTGTCGAGGATCGGGTGGTAAAGCCACCACCAGGAGGATGGCGTCGGTTGACAGCTCGAACGACAGCTGCTATGCTGTCTTGGATATCTTCCTTAGTCAATTTTGGTATCTCAAGTGAATTTTCGCCTTCACCGCTAGGAATAGTTTCGGCAGCCTGGGGGGGTTCCTCTCCTGCGTTGCGATAAAACAACTCCTCCATGTTGACAAATTCGTCAAGATGCTCACAAGGGTTAAAATTGTCTGGTACAGCAAGAACATCCAACTGCAGGGTTTCAGTCAGTGAAAAACCCGGTGATGAACCAGTACTAGAGGAATCGTCACCCCCATGTGCAAGCTCTGCGAACCGTTGCTTCAGTTGCTTTACTGAGTCTTTGAGTCTCCATTCTCCTGCGCTCACAAGCTGAATAATACCAGATCGATCCTTGTCAGCGAATGAATCCGACGCAAACAGGGCACTATTCACAAGTCCATCTTCGAGCTTTACGGCCATTTGTTCTACATCTGGATTCTTTCCTGCGGATGCCTGATCTGCGCGTGTTTGGTCGGCAACAAGAAGTTCAAAAGAACGCTTGCGCTGGTCAAAGCGGCGATTCCTAACAGGCAAATCGTCATCTTCGCCATTCTCGCCTTCTGTGGTAGCTGCCGGCTTCACGAATCCAGTACAGCGTAAGAATGCCAGTAGCACCTTCCATGTCAAGGAGTCGTTTAGGGCTAAATCGAAGATTCGCTCGGCTTGGATGAAGAATGCTTCGTTGCCATGGAAGATGGGTGTAAATTTCGGGTCAGGCTCCAAACCCATAGCCAAGGCCCATGCATTCAGAATCGTATATGTAAAAGTACCATCTTGAGTAAGAGTCTGCGCACATGGCGCCCATTCGATGTCCGTGGGTAGGCTGGCTACCATTTGCTCGTGCGAATCGAAGGCACTGCGCCACCAGTCAATTCCCATGAACCAGTTTCGCAAATCAGCAATAATTTTGTCACGGTGGGTTTTATGACTTCTCCAAGTTCTTGGATAAAGAACCCTAATTCTGATGCTAGCGTCTGGTTGGATCTGGCCCACGACTAAAAGATAGCGGCCACAATCCGTGAGTGCAGTGATCAGTGTTCTTCCCGGTCTGAACACTGTCTCATTGTGAACAAAACTGAACCCGGCATCCTCTGGTTGTCTATGGTTGACTGCAGCAATTACTCGGGGAATTATAGAAGCAATCCTGTTCCTTGTATGCATTTTAAGACCAGTTTGAACGTAGGCGCAAGGATCAGTGATTGTCAGTCCATCGTCTGTGAATGCGTCGGAATATTCAATATCCTCAGGGCGATGCTCCTCCATAGGCTCGGGAGGACGCGTCCCTGTCAATTCATCTCCCTCAGATCGAGGCACTGGAACTTCAGCTTGGGACGTTCGAGGAATTCGAACTTCGACTCGGGTTTTCCGATGTGGCTCGCGAGCTTGAACGGAGGAAACGTCTGGTTCGCCTACATCTCCCTGATCGGCAGCATCCGAAGGCTCGATCAGTAGCCATCTTACTGTCACGTTATCCATACTAACGTCACCATTCCGATCACGACGCTGGATCTCATCTGCAGGTGCTTTCCTGGTAGTAACTGTGTATCTCAGGCTTTCCTCGTTCCTGAAGAAGAATGCTGGCTGCGACAGCAACTCGATCACGGCATAACCCTCCAGTGGACCAATATAAAAAGGTGTGGGTGAAGATCCACCATCGTTTGTGTACGTAACACCGTTGACGGTAACGGAAATCCCTTGTGGTAGCTCGATGAAGTAGCCCGTGTGGCTATCATCGCTTGCTGATATGCGTCGGATAAAATCGATGTGAGCAGTTTGATCATTGACGGATCTATCCAAGGGTTAACAAAGAACTAAGGGTTTATCTCAACTTCACTTACACTTGTAAACGACGATCTCCCCCTAGAATCAGCATCTCCGCATCTTCCGCATCCGAGAGTATCACTACAATCTGATCTGTACCGGATGCAAAGCTTTCTGTGAGCACAGCAAGGTTATAGAAACAATCTGGCTCGTTCACACTTTGCTCCTTAATGTGGTTATAGAGGCCACGCAATGCCGCACTGGATTGATTTGCATCCCCTGCTTGCAAGCCTTTGCCACCCTTTTTCTGGTAGATTGGCGCCCTTATCTGAGCCTCAGGCAAGGCTGTTTGTACTGGCTGTAGCTCATCTGGTTCTCTGTCGTACAACGCGTAGGCGTAATCATTAATGTATTTTTGGTCAGAAACTTTTCTCCGCTTCGCCTTAGGTAAGGCCCAGTTGACTTCCAAGACATCTTTGGATGTTTTCTTTGGTCTGTAACTTTTCAGGGTTCTGGGAGTCTTTGGAGTCTTCGGGTTTTTCGGAGTCTTTGGACTTTTGGTAGCCTTTGAACTTTTGGGGGCTGCTTTCTTGCCTTTCTTGTTGTTGTTTCCGCGTCTGGGGGCCATACTGGATTAGATGATACTAGTTTGATCAATACTAGACTAAGCCGATTGTTTGAAATATCCTGGCTTTTGAAGCATTTGAGGTAAAATGAATACAGTATCTAGAAAGAGCGGTCAGTCTGTGAGTCTCTCTAAGATCTACGGTCCAGTATATAAGCGTGCGTTGTGTTCTTTCATGTCTTTGTCCCCGGCGGTTGAGGATGCTAGCATATGCCGGATTCGTAACTTTACCAGGTGCAGGTTCAATTTGGATAACAAAGAGAACGTTGTCCAAGAGCCAAGCTAGCGTTGACAACCAAAATCGTTATTGGTTGGCTTTATGGTAAGCGTATCGGGAATCGGCGCAGATATCCTTCTCTGACGCAGACATGTTGTGAGCCGCGAGTAGATTTACTAATGATTTCTGACCGGACAGTGGAATTTCGTACCAGTAATGATAACGTTAGGGCAACCGTCAGTAGCACATAGTGCGATCTCGGTTAGCGTTGTATTGTACAAGTAAAAAGGGAACGAAATACTACGACCGCAAGAAACAATTGAAAGAACCAAGAGAAGATTGATTAGGTGGTTAGAATCGTTCATTTTGCGCTGATTTACGCGCACTGTCTATGGATGTATCGTAATTCTAAGAAGGTTCAGAGAGGAAACTGAAATACTGCTGGAAAAGCTCTCAATCGATGGTAAAGACAGGAAGAATGTAGTGCTATCTCCGAGGCGGGACGGTGAGGGGTCCACAGCTGACTGATTTCTTCGGAATAGGGAAGCTCAGGTCTTCAGAACTTCCTACAGAGCACATCATGTGTGTGCTGGGGCGAAGCTGGGTATGTAGCTATGTACATGGGCACGTACCGAAACCGTGGCATGAAAGCGGCCAAATTTGCGACTTCTGGTTGGCGTGCGCCCTCTGCAGATCTTCCTTTGGTAGGAAAATCCGTTTTCTAGTAGTGGCTTGGGGCTGGCATGTTTGAACGGCCTGCGTTCTCGAGTCACATCGGGGTCGGGCGGTGAGAATATCCATTCATCATGTCGAAAAGTGCCGCGTTGTTTGTTTGAATATACTGTTCAGGGTAGCGGTATCCTAGACTGGGCTCTAGCTCTGTGCCAGGGTCTGATCGCGCCGTGACATTCGTGGCCTCCATGCATGAAGAGCGGCTATAGTAGTTGAAGGGGTCTTCCGGGTAGCTGTAGTCGCTTGAGTGAGTCCACGAACTGTTGTATGGACGGTTGTAAGGATAGTCATAGGGTACATCTTCTAATTTGATCTGAGTACCTGGTGGAGTCGACGGCGTAGTGTAGAAGTTTGTGGAATAGGAAGAAGGAGGCGGCGTACTGGTGGTTGATACCATGGATCCGGGGCTGGGTGAATCATCACAACTGAAATCCGTGGGACGCGGAGGTAGAGTGCTGACAGATGGGGCTGGGGGGGTGTTTCGAGGTATCAAAACCGGTCTTGGATGCGAAGCCACATATGAAGTTATGGTGCTTGGGTCTGGCTTGGTCTTTCCCTCAAGCATTGCGCACAGTCTAGAGGCTGCAGAAACCTGCTTGTTGTATTGGTCTGGTATAATCTCGAGGGCGGCGACAATCTCTGGCTCGGACACCCCCCGCTCACGGAGGATTGCCTTGAGTTTGCGGTTCTCCTCGAGCACTGTTCTTGCAGCAGTTTGGATCTCTGACGAGGCTTCGATACCAATCTGCTCATAAGTTCGAAGTTTCGTCTCGAGTTCGTGCAAGTATTCTTTTCGTCGAGCGCGTGAGCGTCCTGTTTCAACCAGTGTCAGCGTCAATTCCGTAGGTGTTGATGAAGCACAATCTCCAGTTCAACGAGGCACGTGACCTTGCATAGGCAAAGAAGAAACAAGTGATATTGGAAATGTTGCTAAAAACGCCCGGAACACTACATGTGTGGGAGTAGACAGTGGTTACTTACGTTGATTGTCTCGAATACGAGCAAGATGCTGCGCTTTCTGCTGCAGTCAGTCAGTGATGGACTGTCAGAGGGGCTGTGAGTGTGTGCGTACTGATAACCTAGTAGAATCACTCATCTTGAGGCGATATAGAAGTGGTTTAGAGATGGAAGAGAGAGACTGGCCTGATAGGCAGATTTGTTTGTGTGGACATTCCGAGTAAGATGTGCTCAGGCATGATGGCATGCAGTCTTAAAGTAGAGTGCATAGGTACAGGCCGGCGGCCAGTACTCGAAGCACGGAGCAAGCATGACCCTGGCTAGCTGGGGGGTTTGGAGCAGTATACTCCTAGTAGGAATGCATGTGTCGGCGTCCAGCCATGGCTGCAAGCGTGGGGAGAGAGAGTCCAAGCGTGGACCGGGGGGTGGTAGGGAGTCCGTTCGTAGCAACATTACGGAGGTACAGGCGGACGGTATCGACTTGATCACCACACGCGCGCCGGATGGATGTGGCCTAGCGTACTGCGGCTGCTTTAGCACCCCCTTCGCCGCCCGTCCTGAGTCAGATCGGCGACTGTGCCCTTTTCAGCTTCAGCCTCGGAAATTGGCCGAATTTTGAGTTTTATCGGTGCATTGCGACACCACGTCGCAGCATCACCATCCGAAACCAACACTCAACCATCGCAGATACCGTTGTCTGTTCCTCTCCCAGACGCGTGCAGCTCGTACCGGCGCGTTCCGAAGGTTGGTCAGCTGCATCAGCGCCAAAGCAGGGCACCCGTCGACCCCCATCATCGTCATCATCATGGCTATTGGTCACCGAATAACAGCACCCTACGCTGGGCAATTCGACCCCACGCGCTTCGTTACGTCTTGGGTGCTCCCACCCAGTCTTCTGTTTGGCTATCGCGCACTGCTGGCTCTTTACGCATTCACGACCCTGTTCACCATCTTTGGCTGGAATGGCACCCACGACAGATCTGCGGAATCCCGCCACTCTTTCTCTTTTTTCACCAACCTGACGTATTGGGGTCTGGCTTTCTATTATGCCTTTTCTGCTGTTCATACTGCAAGCTACTGGCTCACGGGCACCTCGTTCCTGGCGCGTTGGCCTAAGTCGCTGCAGGTTGCCCACAGCATGTTCTACTCCACAATTGTAGTCTACCCATGGATTGTCACTAGTAAGCAAACATCACCTGGCTGTAACTTCAACAAGCTAACAATAGATATCAGTTGTCTTCTGGGGTCTCCTTGCAGCTGATTTTCCCACGGCATTCTCTGTCTGGTCCAATACGTCACAGCACGCTCTCAATTCGTTCTATGCCCTCTGTGAAATTGTCTTCCCTCGCACCAATAGGCTACCTTGGTTGGATCTGATACCCATCATTATCCTGCTGGCTCTCTACCTTGCCCTGGCCTACCTCACCCACGCCACCCAAGGCTTTTACGTATATCCGTTTCTTGATCTCCAAAAGAATTCCTCTGGTGTTGTTGGGGCTTATATTGTCGGTATCCTGGTCGCGGCAATCATCCTTTTCCTCATCGTCAGGTATATTATTGCTCTACGTGTCTGGGCCACTGAGACGAAGCTCGGAATGAAAGGCAAATTCTCCCCTCATGCACCAGCCAGTACAATCGCCGAGGATATTCCACTACATACAAAGTAACTCACAGCCCCCATCCCACGTCCACTAAAGTCTTAGCTTTACGGCAAGCCAAGTTGTGTTATTTCTTTACCAGTTGTAATCAAGCCCAACTGTACAATAGCGTACCAGGTCCTTTGCTGGGCTGTGTTCCGGTTCGGTTCAGGCAGCCACCTTCCGTATCTGTTAATAACAATAATTCAATCCAAGTCGATAATATGACGTGACCGCCAGACACGAGTTCTGCATATCCGGGAACCTGTTTGGTCGTGTTCATAAATTACTGCTTCTATATCAAACCGTATGCCGTACTGCCATCCCACGTTCCACTCTCTCGGTAAACTGCTAAACATTTGTTTTTTTTTCTGGGGCACCTGGGCACCATCTCTTCCTGTTGGACTTGACTGGTTCTTGGAACGTGTGCCTTTGAATGGGTGCCATTGGTTGTAATACGCCTTGATCAAGTCATGAGGGACTTGTACCCCACTGACTGCACCCCACAAGTGGATCACACGGGTAGTCGCCTATCACTGTCAAGATGGATGCAGCCGCAGTGGGCGTCGAACATTGACAGGGCTGACGGTCTGTAACCAACAAGTCGGAATACTTGAGCCCCGGACATCCAATGAAGTCCACACGTGAGTATGTGGCGCTCAACGATTGAGATACACAAGTTGACGACTGTGAACCCTCTACCAGTGCAAACAATGCCCAATCTGGAAGGTTGGCTTGAGAGACAGCCACACGAGCTTTCAATCTGGTGTCGATTGCACTTGGTTACACTGACGTCTATCGAGTGTATCACGAGCATACGCAAGGCTCATACTGATTCGTTGACAGCACACATTCGCAAGAAGACCCCTGTCTCTAGCGGCTGTCCTTGCTGAGATTTCACGATACCGTCGCTCTGGTAGCTTGACCAGGGCAGGGGTCACGTCAGCCGCGTCACGGCAAGCTGAGGTAAATTGCAGGGCTGAAAATACTGCCTTGCTCTTGGTCCACGGGATTATTCACTTGCCGTCGCACGCGATCGTTGCCTGTACGCTATCCTGCTGCTGCTGAGCATGTGCTCTACATGCCGGACTACAGTAGCTACTGTAAGCCCTAGCTTAGCGCCGGCAAGTAGCTTTACTGCTGATTTGTTTTCGCGTGGCTAGCAGTCCAGCCCTGTACTAATGACTCCTGGGCCTCGCATCTCCTTACTGATTGCGGTGTAGATATGCACGATCATCCCACGCACGTTGCTATGTCAGTCTACAATTGGGTCCTGGAGATTCTTGACAGGGGCATCAGTCCAACGCGACTATCAGCCCATGGTTGCTTTTTCACGTTGGTACCAAGTCAGTGGGCATCGTAGGCCTTGTTTTAGCCTGTCGATCTTTGACAGACTTGACGCCTTCTAGCATGCAGTGAGGCAGTGCTATGTCTCCTTGGTACGTACCGTTGTTTAGGCGGGAAGAGAGATTCATCGTGTGTGCAATATCGAGAGACTCTTCAGTCAACTTTCCTGCGCACGCGCATGATTGATAATATTTGTGTCAGCAGTGGAAAAGCGCCGAGCGCATCATCTTCGCTACAATGCCCAGAAGAGTGATCGTTTTCCGGCTCTCGGAACCGTTCGGGACTTTATTCTGACTGTAGCGGTCTAGCTTTTCTCGAAGCGATCTTCAAAGTACCCAACACACTGGAGACGGACGATAGCCTGGCTTTCTCGAAACATTGGAAACCATGCTGACCATGTGCAAAGTTTGGGCATGACTCTGTTGTATGTGCTGAATGATCCTGCATTTCAACATGTAACAGGGACGGCATTGCATCGAGCAGGTCGCACGGTAGTTGCAATCATGGTTCATTGTATATGCCGCTGAATTCTTGTTCTGAAAAAGGATTCAACTAGGGGTATGCTGAGATTCTGAGGCACGTGCAGGAATGTGCCCATATCCCAACAGTGTGCCCAGAGCACATGAGGCGTACTTGAAGGAGGTTAGCAACTCAGCCCAATCGACAAGGCCTCTCGATGGCCAATACTCGGCGTGCAGAGGCTTTGGGGTCCTCGGCAGTTCCCTTGAGTTGTAACACACTCTTTCTGCAACCATACTTAGCTGTCGACCTTTTCGTGTTATTGCAACCCTCACACTTAACTAATCTATCGGCCCAAGCAAGTTTCTGGTTGTTGGCATTGTCAGCGTACCGCTGTTCTTTGTTCCGTGAATTACACCGCCGCTAGCGATACCGTCCCGCGTCCAAAAGGGAGGCAGCCGCTAATCTCACATCGCTAGCGAGACTTGAGGAATGGCTCGACGTAGCGTGGATCGTATTAGAGACACCGGTCATCCGACCAAGGTCAAGACCGTTTTCCGCCAGGGAGAATGCTGCAGCCTCCCTTTCGCAAAGACCCTTGGAAAATCGATTAAGCTTTCGAATACCTAAGCGAAGTCAAACTCCAACGCCGGGTGTCAGCAACCAACAGGCGAGTGTAAATACAGCCTGTCAGTACGCTTCGCGCAAAAGCTGACTCGCCTCGTTCGACTAGGTGGTGGTAACTAACTTGTTTTCTTTTTTTTTTTGCTTTACAGAAATGCCGCATATGAAGCCTCCGCCATCAGATACCAATTCTATCGCCTCTACATGAGCGCACGGCTGGGAGCGTGGGGTTTACCGATAATGGAGGGCATGTTGCAGTGGGTGACTTGTATTGCGATTTCCCAACTGCCCCATGCTGATCAATAAAACTGAGTAGGTTCATTTGCACGTGAATTATGGTTATTTACTAATGGGCGCGTGCTACACACATTAGGTGTGTAGTGGCAAAGGAACGGTCCGATTGTTCCAGATCGCTTGGGCTAATTCCTCCGATCATTGGATCAACGAATTCGTACCACAGTAGCCATTTACCGACATATTCGGGATTTTCCACTGTTAGTTCAAGGGGTTTCTGCCCCCCCCCCCAAGACAACCTCCCTCCCCCTTCCACAAGGCTGATGTGTTGGAGGTATACAACTCGGAAGTGGAAAATAGCCGAGGTCCAGGGTAACTGGTAGCGAACCTCCCTCCATCACAGATTACTTCGTGCGCGTGACATCCAACACTTGCAAAACACCAAAATCCGTTGCTGCCACTATCCAGAAAGACTCCGGAGTAAAGGAATCCGAGACCATGATAGAAGTCGTCTACATTGTCCGGCATGCAGTACGTATAAAGTTTGGCCTCTTTTTTTTAAGCAATCGGCCTTGGAGCCATCGTTGCGTCAAAGGCGCTCACGGGCCATCTAAGGATGTGCTTTGTTTTCTGGAGTTCCTTCCGAACGCCTGGTTCGTCCATGCATCATCCTTCCTTATTCCGCTCTTTTAAACTTTCGCACGTATCACATGGTGATGCCCTTCTGCCCTATGCTTTTCTTGCCCCAACCTTGCGCCTCACCATGTTCTCCCCCATGCAAACTTCCGAACCCTTTTTTCTGTTTGATTTTTGTTTTGTATTTTCCAATAAAAACAGATTCTGACGATGTATGTGCGGTGTTCTAGTTCCGGGCAAATTGGTCGGTAGACCCTCAAACGGGCATCTACACCGCGTCTATGGCACGGACACCAACTGGCATACCTACCGATCCGCCTCTGACTGCCAAGGGCGTGGAGCAGAGCAGAGAATTAGCAGAATATCTCGCTAAAGTTGAACCACCGATTGACAGGATCTATTCCAGTCCTTTCTATCGGTGCTTACAAACGTTAAAGCCGTTCAGTGATACATACTTTAATGAGGGGAAGGCAAGGGGGAAGATCAGGGTTGACCGCGGGATAGGGTATGTGTTTCTCAAAGGCTACCAAGGGGAAAACAAGGCATCTATGAGGTTCACTAACGTTGATTCTTGTCTTCGAAACACAGAGAGTTCTTTGGCCGCGCCCACTTCGAACATCCCACGCCACCTAGCCTGGAACTCCTGACACCGCACTTCCAGAATCTGGATAGCGACTATGTATCCGTGCACATGGCTGGTCCGAACGGCGAGTCGATAGTAGAGTTGCACCAACGCGTCAGGAATGCGCTAGATCACATCATTACGACTCTTGACAACGATCCTGAGCAACCAAGGAGCGTTTTGCTGTGCACCCATGCTGCGACTATGATAGCGGCTGGCAGGGTATTGACTGGTCAGATGCCAGACAACCCTGATGAAGATGACTTCAAGTGTTACACAGCTGGTGTGTCCAGATTCGTTCGGAAGTCAAGTGATCCCAAAAAGGGCGTGGCTGGCAACTGGGAGTGTGAGCTGAATTCTGAGACGTCATATCTGTCTGGCGGTGCAGAGCGTGGTTGGTGAGTGAAATTTCTCCCGTCTTTGCTCTTGATGTCTTTTGCTCAATATCGTGTGATTGAGGTTTTTTTGTGTGGAGAGCTGGCCTTGCTGAAGCAACTATCTGCTTTCTGGAGCAGAATCTCTAGGGGGTTTTCCCGTTGTTCTGTTTGATGGGTTTTCACTGTTGGTTTCCGATGTGCAAATTGCTAACTTTTGGTGTTACCAGGCATTTTGATGGTGAAGAGAGTTTTGTGGATTTCTCGGATACAGGCATAGCAGGTGAAGGACCGAAGTTATGAACAGTAGATAGGAGAGATGTTCTGTGTGTTGAATAAAACATTGTTGAAGACGGAATTGCTGCAAGTAGGACTGTGAGTGATATCAGCGCTGTTCAAGATATTCATTCACCTCATAAGACAGAGAAGAAATACCTTGAATTTAACGCATCGTTCATGTTCCGGGGTACAAGTGGCGTAGACCTTAGTTGATAGATTTTTGAAAGTCCTGTCTACTCATATCTTCACATTACTTTACTGTTTATCGATAACTACCGCACATATATAGAAATTATTAGGAGCGCAACCGAAAGGAACTCATCCAAACCGTATCGTGTATGCAGATCCTTACCAACTTGTATTCCCGAGCCACTGGGGTCTACATACGGGACCTCCATCCAATGATAGCGGTTCCAGAATACGGGATCACAACGTGGGATGTCTTGGACTCGAAGTTGAGGTCGCCGCGCGTCTGACCCGAGCCAGTATTGGCTGGTTTGGCGCTGACTGCATCTGGACAGTCATAAAGGCATGTGACTAGGGCATGTGTAACCAGAAGAAACAAAAGGAGATAGCAAAGAAGACTCGATGGTTCATTGGTGGGGGAAAGCCGGTGAAAAAGAGGGGCATGAAAGAGTGAGGCTAAGATAGTAGTCTTGGTATTCTTATTATTACGTGCTGTAATGTATCCTTGTTATCTGGATGTTTTAGTGGTGTCCTTTTACCACATGACCATAATCCATCATTGTCTCGTGCAGTGTCTTGTCAGACCTTCCTCTTAGCTCTACAACCAGTTTGGCGCGACACTTCCGTTGCCCTCGTAAGCACAGTTTTCTACACACATGGTGACTGGATAGAAACCGGGCCGAGATAAAAAAGAGCACTGTATAGTGTTTTGCATCTCTTCGCCAACAATTCAATATAAGGAGATCTTCGTTTCGGCTTCCGCATTTTCCCCATCAACACTCGCCTCGTATAATCCCGGGGATCCAGCACTGCTGGCGCTTACAAGGCGGCACACCATTACAGCAATCCCTCAACCTTTCTTTTTCTCCTCTATCTTGGCGTCTGAACCTAGATCCTCATCCCCATCGAGATGCATACTCTCTGCAAATCCTACCCATTCCTTTAACCCCCTGACGAACATGTCCTGTCCAGCATCCACTTCTCCCCCATGTCCCCACACAACAACCTCGTCAAACTCGCCAATTTGTTCGGCAATCTTGACTTCTACTGGTATGCTCTCGTCCTCCTCGTCCTCCATAAGTTCATCGCCGTCTGGTTGCGCTTGTGGTCTCGATTGTGGAGGTTGCTTGTCGGTGACTGTGAGAACGGCGCCGGTGTAGTTGTCGGGGAGAGGGAGTACAGTCCCGTGGAGGTGTCTTCCGCGGAAATAGGCGTGTTTTGTGCCTTTTTCGTCTGTAGAAGGCTTCCAGTACTGAGTTGTGGAGGGTACAGGGCCGTTGTGGTTTATGCGTGCGGGGAGAAGATTTGGGGTGCACTTTTCGGGTCTCGATGGTTGAATGGAGAGCATCTTGAGATTGAGCCAGGGGTCTGCCGCAGGTATGATACGCTCGGTTCGGTGATGTCTGATTGTCTCAACTGGCTGTCTGTTGGTAATTTGATTGAGAGCATGTTCAGGGCACCCGCGGAGCACGCGTCGACGCGCCAGGACAGTAGCGCGGGCGCGCGGGCGCACAGACAATATGTACGCATGCGATGCTGCTCATCATGACGACTTTGCCCTACACAAACCGGAATTTAAAAGTGTTCAAATACAAGTACTTTCTCCATTCCTCTCTCTTTCGTTTTCCTTCGTCTTTGGTCGACCTCCAGACACAACATGTCGATCACGAAATACCCCGCAGTCGCTCCATACATAAATACCTAGCGGAGTCCGCGATTGCCGCCGTTTCGACCTTCCACCTTGGATACAGTGGACCTTCGGCCTTACTCGTATATTATTCACTGTCGCTGTACGTGGTTTTACAATGTGGCACGGCATACCGGCATCGATTTCCCTCTCAGACTCTGATCGTGAGGCCCTCGAGTCTTCAATAACCCGAGACACTAAAAGTTGTGCTATGCATAACTTACCCCTCATTAGCATCGGAACATAGAGATGCTGAGACGCTAAACCGCGACCTTGTTACACAAGCAGTTGTGAATTTCATGACTACCAGCAGTCGTAGTACTCATCGTCAGCCAGGCAGGGCGCAAGTGATTGTTCAAGCAATCTGATGTGCTTCAGATACTTTTCACGTGGTGCTCCATCTGAACAAACTCGTTCGCAGCGTACCATTGGGATGTCAAGGCCGGATCGACAGCGTCATCGATCACTCAATGTGGCAAGGCTTGCCTGGTGATACCTGCAAGCCAGATGGATCGCACCGCGCGTAGCTTCGAAACGGCATATGTAAACAATTGCTCCGTGTCGGGCTTCGGCCAGTCCGAGCAGTTCATTAGGACGCCGTGACACAGGGCCGCTGCAGCTTTCATCGTTCATATTCCTCGCTGCTTTTTCATTCCAGGCGCATTCTCGATACCACTGTTGCATTGCTTTTTGGCATCTTTCACATATTTGTCGCACTCAACTGCCTGCCTCAGCCCAACGCAATTGAGACACAAGATCGTTCGTTCTGCCCTCTTCTCACACATCTCGCTGCTCTGCGCCTGCATTCAGACGCAAAGCTCATTCTGGCTCGCGACCACGCCCAATTGAGTATTTTGGAGAGGCGCTGTTACTTTATAACAAGCATAATCTGAGAACATGGCAATTTACAGTTCCGTGACAGGAGCTGTGTCTTCAGTTCTGAGTCCTGTTACATCGCAAGCCTGGGGCCCATTGGTGAACCTGTGCAAAAATGGCACGCTTGCGCAACTCCAGAATCTAAAGCATGGAAAACTGGTCGTCTTCGAAGGCGGCTCCACCAAGTCTTCTGTTGCATTTGGTGCAGACAAAGAAGGCCTTCCAATTGCTTTCCTGGACGTGCGGGACGAGAAATTTTGGGTACGATTGGCTCTTTTTGCAGACATGGTAAGCAGCCGCACGCAACGGGGGCCGCATGTGCAATTGCTCATAAACAACAGGGCTTTGCAGAAAGCTATATGCTGGGCGAGGTCTCAACACCAGATCTCACCAAGTTTTTTGAGGTATGGTCTGGCAATTGAAGAATAGACAATCTGGAAATCGGCTCACATGCGCAGCTTTTTATTCTCAACCGCAACTACCTTTCCAACGGCTCTACTGTCACATCAGCAATCTCTTCTGGTCTTGCTGGCCTAGTGAGGGGCAGCAACAATCTCAAAAATGCCCGACTCAACATCTCCGCACATTACGACATATCAAACGAAATGTTCGCCGCTTTCCTCTCGCAAGATATGACGTACTCATGTCCGATCTGGCTTCCAAAGTCGAACCCATTATCCGCGACCGAAACCCTCTACGATGCACAAATGCGAAAGCTGGACCGCTTCATCGACAATACACACATAAAGGGAACAGATCACGTTCTGGAGATTGGTACAGGATGGGGCAGCTTCGCTATGCGCGCAGTCCAGCGGACAGGCTGCAGGGTGACTTCCCTTACCCTCTCTATCGAGCAAAAAGAACTGGCAGAAGAACGTATACGGGAAGCAGGCATGTCCGACAAAATTACCGTCCTTCTTTGCGATTACCGCAGTCTTGAGGTTCCAGAAACAGGGGCTTTTGACAAGGTTGTGTCTATTGAGATGCTCGAAGCAGTTGGCAAAGAATACCTTGTCACATATTTTAAGTGCATAGACAAGCTCCTCAAAAAGGAGGGAGGCATAGCATGTTTTCAATGCATCACCATGCCCGATGCCCGCTACGAAGCCTATGCCAAGTCAGATGACTTCATTCGCCGCTACATCTTCCCTGGAGGCCACCTTCCCGCAGTTTCTGAGCTCGTGTCGTCAATCCACTCTGGATCAGCTGGGACGCTTGTTGTCGACAGCATAGAAAACATTGGCCCCCATTACGCCAAAGCGCTACGGTTGTGGCGCGAAAAGTTCCTGGACAGCTGGGAATCGACCATCAAGCCGCAACTCATCAAGGAGAAGAGTGCCGAGGGCATGGACGACGAGGGCGCAGAGATATTCAAGAGAAAATGGGATTACTACTTTAGGTATTCCGAGGCGGGCTTTTCGACAAAGACGCTCGGAGATGTCATTATTACAGTTGGCAGGGAAGGCGCCATGCAAATGATGGAGGATGTGCCATTGTAAATATGGTCAGAATCACGGCATCTCTTGTTGTAAATTGAGCGAATTATGATGAATATATACCTTCTCTTTGTCATGGTATCACATATATGCTTCTATGCCTTTCTCTCAGCGAATATCTTGTCTTTTGCTAAATTACCATCTGATAAAACAAAAGTCCATGTTCAATCTTACATTCAGTACTCTGCATAACCGTGGTCAAAGTCCGGTAACTCAGCCTGATACTCCATGGCCAGAATACTCGCGTCCAAACTCGGTTCTACTGAACTTCCCCCCGGAAGCAGAATTTTGGGAAAGTACAATTTCCCATCATTGGCAGTCTCGCCCGCTTGCTCCCCCTCCACTGCAGAATCACACACAGACGGCGAACGAGACGCTGAGCGCGACCGCGCCTGCGATGGCAACGACAACGGCGGCGGCCGGTACGCTTTGTATACGGCCAATGGCGCGGGCGTAAGCGGCGGTGAGTCTAACCCAATCTCCTCAGGGTCATGTTCGTATGAAAAGTGCAGTCCGTCATTGCTTGGTCGCTGGGCCTGCTTTGTTGTTTGTTGATAGTGTTCGTTGTCATCTGATGGTGGTGTGAATGTTCGATGAGCCCCATGGCCTGGTACGAGACTTGTCGGGAGTAATGTATTACATGCAGCTGGGGCTGAAGGAAGAGAAGGGATGGCGCCGGTGGAAGTATTGGTGTAAGGGACCATTGCGGATTCAATGTCTGCGGATAAGGAGGCGATGATGCTGTTGTCTTCGGTGATTTCTGCTGGGATAGAGTCGAGTTCGTAGATTGGTTGAGGGGGATTTGGTATGGTTTCTGTTTCGCGTGCGGATGCTACTGGCGGCGGTGGTGGTAAAGGTGCAGTTGGCGGCGGTGATGATGGCTGATACAAGCCATTTGGTCCTACGACTTGTAGTCGTCTCTGCGGTTCCTTCTGACCCTCGTGTGAAGCCTCGCTACGCGCTGGTGCGCGCTTGTAACGTGTTGGTGTTGCGGACATCTCAAATACTGCTGCTTGAGGCTGCTGGTGTGGGTTTTGAGATTCAATTATAGGTTGAAAAGGAGCTGTTTGGGTTGAAATGTATGACGCAAGTGGTTTTGGACGTTGGGCATTAGATCTTGTTAGAGATCGTCTGTTTTGAATACTTAAAGTCGCTGGAATAGGGCTGGAGGGTACAGAGGGTTGGATGCTTGGAACGGACTGCGGGGGAGGGAGAATAGGAGGCACACTGTTCTGCAGCGGTGCTGAAATCTTTCGGTGTGTGTATGCTCCCCCTAGTGCTCCAGTGGAAGTATCGATGCGTAGCTGTGGACCGCTAGATATCCGTCTCGCATTGTAGGCACTAATGGGACGATATCTTGCTCTGGAGTCTACCACTGGAGTTTTTGCCTCAGGACATGTAGAAAAGTGTGGAGGGACTCTAGAAGGCAGCCCCATATTAATGGTGTGTCTTATTGATGGCTTCTCCTTCTGCATCTGCTGGAGGGTCTCAAAATTGTTCATGCAGTGTGAGATCGGTAGGGGTGACGGGTTATTTGAGCTCGGCACGGAATTTGGTGGCTCATAAGCAGATTGCGACCATGACTGACCATTTGGAGGCAATGAAGTATTGATGGTTGCAACAGCCGGTGATGGTGGTGGTGGTGTCTGACCTGCAAGTATCTGATAGCATCTGCGCTGTTCGTTAAAAGGCAAGCTCGCAACGAATGGTGTGTTGAGAAAGTTGTGATATGTCGCTTTCTGATCCAGTTGGTTTCGAGCTGATTGAACTGGGCCGCCATAGCGTTGGCACAGGAAAAGTACATCCACGAGAGGATTCCAGCTGAGACCATGCAATTTGCAGAACTCTATTAGCGATCTCACAAGGTATGGCATGTTTAGGCCTTTGAAGGTCCTAAGTATACCTCCAGAGTTGTTGCTTAATAGGACTACATTGTCCTTGAGTGTACCACTGGGTGGTGTTCCGTACGAGCCTAAAAATTGTTAGTATGAAATTATCTCGGGTCCAGGATAGATCTCACCTGATGGTAACAGATATACTTCAATTGTTGCAGGACTTGAACATCCTACGTCCTGGAATGACGGTCCTGTTTGTACCAATATCTTCGAGGGGGTCAACGGGTTCATGCCCTCGGGCGCTCGAAGGCTATTGTTGTTAGCGAAATTCCTTAACAAAGCTAGCATTAGCATACCGCCGCTCCGACTCGATCTTTTTCCTGACACGGTTGAAGTCTTTGTCTTCGTATGCGAAATGAAGATCTGATGCTTCGCGTCCATTTCCCAAACAGAACATTTGGAATCCTCCTAGGATACTGTAGGCAAGCTTTTTACTCTCAAAAAATTGTCGAACATAGCTTGCCGCAGCTAATATGTTCGCTTGATGTGGCATTTTATCTCGTTCTGACTGAAGCTTGTTCTGAATGGGGTTCTCAACGTTGTGGCGCCCTACGATGTTTGCGATGTTACGTAAAGCTGGATCCAGGGCGAAATATCAGCTACAAGGAAAACATGAATCAGCACTGGCTGCACAGAAAAGCTGTCGAGGTGGCGAAGGAGTACAGGTCTGCCACAGCAAGAAGACAATTGCAACGTGAGATGATTGTTTACTTGGGCAGCATTTTGCTTAAGCCATTGCTGTCTCACTATCCAGTACGACCTCTCGTAAGCCGTACGCTAAGACCGGGCGGATCCCCTCGCTTCCATTCTTACAAAAGCTAATTTCCACAGTGCTGATGATGCATCCTTGCCATAGGCCCGAGGCCAGCAATCGAATGACAACAGCACTGCCTGGGAGGGCTGAGCTATCCAGATGAGAGACGTCTGAATGGCTTAACTAAATCCGGTTTTACATAGATCGTGAGATCTAATCCTGCGAAAAATGCGAAACAAGTCATGGGGCGATGGCTTGCTGTTGTGATCCTCCCAGTGTGAAATCGAGGCTGAGCGGGTTAAATATAGCAACGGGTGGGTCGGCCAATTGTGGCTACGCAACGGATCCGCACTCTCCGTATACGAAGCTCTCTCACAGAAACTTGAACTATAATGAGATATAAGGCATGCCCTCCTACTGCTATAAAAAGCTGTCTGGCTCCGTACTCAATTGGTATTTGGTTCGAGACCTCGGCGCACGGCAACAATCACGTGATGCCAATCAAAAGTATCTCATTGGAATAAGAATGTTGCTTCTTGCATATAGGACTTTATTATTAGGATATGACTTCTTGATATATGACGTTGTTGTCGGGAGCATTTGCACATGCCGGTGCCGTGTGAGATGTTGCAGGTATGGTTCAACGAGAGAATAAAACAAGCCGAGATTCGATACGACTGAAGACAACAAACGCTGGGCAGCATAGGCTTGCCATTGTATCGTAATCAGTATCTTTTCTGCTCAGATACCACCACCTGTTATTGGGAGTCAGCGTTGAAAGCTATCTAGTAGCGCAAGGCATGACCCACCAGATCGGTCAACGGAGACTCCAAAATCACCGTTGCCACGTACTCTCTGCTTATCGGCTATAGTGCGTGACTTGAGGGTGAAGTAGCCACCTCCCAGCGAGAGAATTGAGAGGACAGCCATGTTGCGGGGTCTGGAGAGAGAAGCGGTGTCAGCAAGTCGATGGGAGGCGGAGGTAAGCTGGTTTGCCCACTGACTCGACTTACGTGAGAAGGCGGGAGTAGATCATGATGTTGCTCTGGTGTGTCAGTCACTGGAAACTGTTATATTTGGCGAGATGAAGGATGAAGGACAGCTCTAAAGTGGAGTAGCTTTGAAAGGGCCCTTGCTTCCGAACGGTTCCATCGTGTGATGCATTTCCCCTCTCGGTCATGACGGTGCTTTCCCCAGATCGGCGGCTGGATCCCGGCGCGCCTACTAGACCCCCGCCCATACGGCCAATGGGCGTTTACTGGAGCCGATGCGTGACCGCCTGGCAGAAAAAGTTCGGCAACTTTCGTATGCGCGTCGCGATGAAAGCTATCGGCTGCACTCACACCAAAACTGCGCAATGCCTCTTCCAAAGCGACAGTCCTTGCCAAAGAAGGTCGAAAAGGCCGAAAAGGCCAGCGCGCCTACCAGTAAGCTTTGCGACACTGATGCACGACAGTCGAACAGTGCGTTGACAACCAATTCACAGGCGACTCGCGATTCGCAAATTTCGAAACGGATCCCAAGTTTCGACTTCCCTCTAAGAAGCACACCAAGACCAAACTCGACCCGCGATTTGCGCGCATAAAAAGCGATCCAGACTTTTACAATAAGGCCAAGGTTGACAAGTATGGCCGTAAGATTTCTAAGGACGCAGGAAAGAAGGTTGTGGAGAGGCTGTACGAAATAGACAGCGATGAAGATGGCGACAGCAACGAAGAGAGTGACGAGCCCAAGAGCCCTGCCGGGAAGAAGCGGGACAAGGCTGTTATGAAAGAGATGAAGAGGGTCGAGCAACAAGGTTTTGATCCGATTCGAGACGGCGGACTTGAATCTTCGTCGGATGAAAGTTCCAGCGATGAAGAGGAAGAAGCCGACATCTACGAACAGGCTGAGCTCGCGGGAGAAGGTAACGAGGTCCCGACAGGTGACATATCGGCACGCCTAGCTGCCGTCAATATGGATTGGGACAACATCCGAGCAATCGACATCATGGCCGTGGCGAATTCGTTCGTACCAACCGACGGAAGGATCCTCAACGTCGTCATATACCCTAGCGAGTTTGGCATGGAACGTCTACAGCGGGAGGAAATCGAAGGTCCACCTCGGGAGATCTTTGCCTCATCTGCAAACAAGGACAAGAACAATATTGGTGTGTCTGACCATGATTCCGACGACTCGGACACAGACGGTGGAGACCAGGCAAATGCTGCTTTGCAAACAGAGGAAACTGGCGAAGAGTTCGATTCCACTAAGCTGCGAGCCTATCAGCTGGACCGACTACGATATTACTACGCTATCATTACATGCTCTTCCGCCAACGTTGCCAAATCTATCTATGACAACCTTGATGGTCGGGAATACCTGACGAGCGCAAACTTCTTCGACCTGCGCTTCGTCCCCGATGGCACAACTTTTGATCAGGATCCCCATGATGAATGCTCGAAGCTGCCCGACGGTTATAAGCCAAACGAGTTTTCCACTGACGCGCTAACTCACTCAAAAGTTAAACTGACCTGGGATGCTGATGATGCCACTCGGAAGGAAGTACAGAAGCGTGCATTCTCGCGCAAAGAGATCGATGAAAATGAATTACAGGCATACCTGGGTACAGATTCCTCGTCATCCGAAGATGAAGAGGAGGCAGCCAAGGCAGATAAAGCAGCAAGTCTCCGGGCGGCGCTAGGCTTAGAGGCACCTGGCAAAACCTCAAAGTCGAAGAGCAAGCCTTCTGCGAAGAAAGATCGCGATTTCCCAAAACCAGATAGTGAAATGCAAATTACCTTCACGGGTGGGTTATCGAAGGATGCTGGCCAAGGTGGTGTGTTTGAAAACGACATCCCGCTGCAAGAGACGACCATGGAGCGATACATCCGGAAAGAGAAGGAGAGGAAAGCAAGACGTAAAGAACGGTGGGCAGCTAGGAAAGCTGGCATGGACCCTGATGCTCCTGCCGAGCAGGAAGCTGCTAAGCCAACAGAGGCGGATGAGGACGATCCATTCAATGACCCATTTTTTGCTTCTGATCCCGAAGAAGCTGCAAAGGCTTCGAAACAAGAAGCCAAGAAGGCGAAGAAGGCGAAGAAGGCAGAGCAAGAGCTGCAGGATCAAGCAGCAGCGGCAGAACGTGCAAACCTTGAGCTACTCATGGCCGACGAGGACGACTCAAAGATGCGTCACTTCGACATGAACGAAATTGTCAAGTCAGAGAAGGCAAAAAAGAAGGGAAAGAAGGCCAAGAAAAACGCACCAGTTGTGGAAGATAACTTCAAGATCAACACGACTGATCCTCGTTTCGCAAAACTGTATGAGAGCCATGAATTTGCTATTGATCCTACCAACCCTCGGTTCAAGGAGACTGCAGCTATGAAAGCGCTATTAGAAGAGGGCCGCAAGAAGAGGAAACAAGGAAAGGACGGAGACGAGCCTGAGATGGAACGGGATACTAAGAAGTCAAAGCAAGATACAACGGCCGGGGACGACGACATCAAGAAGCTAGCTGCTCGGGTCAAGGCGAAGAGCAGGCAGAAGTGAAGTGCGAAGGCCAAAGTTGTATTTGATACCCGTAGAGTCCATTTAGATGTCCTCAAAAATTATATATATTCCACTATTGTTCCATGATATTCAGTTCAAAAAAGGTGCTAGGCAATAAAATAACCACGTGGTTACTGCGTCGTCTATTGACCACATGGCTTCTATGAACATTTCTTTTCATGACACACATGTCGCGTGGCGATGGCATTCATACAAATGTTGCAGGCCAAGTCCGGGTTGTTGAATTACTAGTCGATGGTAACGGTTGTTCAGAACCATCAAATGATAGATATATATAACTGCTGTAGCAAAAGACACTATGTTTTCAAACCTCTCATGGCTCTTGTTCTTCTATGGCCTCCAGTCTGGTCTGTACCATGCTCGGATTCGATTGGCCTTGTTCATCTGTCCAACAACGCAAAACCTCTTCCCGCATGATCCTCCGGGGTGCCCTCTTGCCTGTGAAGAGTTCAAACTGTGCAAACCCTTGCTCAGGTAGGAGATCGAGGCCATCCAAACAGATCCAAGAGGCTGAGGCTTCCTCGCGGACTTGCTTAGTCAAAGGCGTGTTCAATGTCCGGTAAGCGAGCTCAATGACAACACCACCAGAGGGAGATTGCATCCAATGCGAAGGGAGGGTGAACTCAGGGGAAGGCTCGTTGCCTACCGAATGGGTTGGTATGCAAGATACAACGACTGTCGCAGGGCGGAAATCCGTTGGCCAAGCTGACTCTCGAGAAGCTAGTATACGGAATGTCGGTTGTGAGTTTTGTACGAACGAGGGAAATAGTTTAGCAGCAGCTGCACTTGCAGCTAGTCCCGAGAAATATGTGACGAGCTTTTGTGCGTTCTTGGTTGTCCGGTTGAAGATGGCGATATTCTTGATGCCGAGCTGGAGCATGGCGTAAATCGCGGCGCGTGCCATACCTCCTGCGCCAATTACAAGGGCAGATGTTATGTCTGGACGGACCGCATTTGCAGGTGACAGACCGCGTCTGATACATGAGTGTATTCCTATCCAATCGGTGTTGTCCCCGAAGAGCGCTTTAACAGGGCCAGCCTGATTGCGTTCTTGGAAGAGTTCGTAGCTTTCGGCGTCAGGAATGCTACCATCAGCGTTGAGATGTCGAATCGGAAGAAGCGTATTGATAGCCCCAATTGCTTTGGCGTGTCTACTGACTGAATGAGCAAGAGCGATGGCTTCGACTTTGAATGGTTGGCTGACTGCAGTACCGCCAAAGTTCGGTTGTTGTAATAGGCATTTGATCTTGTCGTCTAACTCTAGAGTCACAACTCGATCAAAGTGATGTGGCATGCCGCATGCTCTATACGCCGCATTGTGCATTGCTGGACTCAGACTGTAACCAACCGCAGCACCGACGATATAGAATTCCATTGGGTCATATGTGAATGAAGCATATAATATGTGCGTTGCTTCTGTCACAGTGAGCCATGATGTCTCTGGGTTTTCTCGTGCTCTGTCTGCAAATGTTTCGCTCTTTCTCAGTTTCTCCGGAATCACTGGAGTGAGGACTTGGTTAAAGCAAGCAGAGCGGCGTCCTGCCCTTCCAGTGTTGTAACATATCATTGGTATTCGTTGAGACTTGGCGTATATTGTGTTTCGAAAAGATTGGATAGCAGCGTTGTCGTCCATAAAGTTGGCGGGGCGTGTGAAGCGTACGACACTGCAGCCGAGCCGCATGGCTGTGTCATATTTCTCAAGCCAAAACACATCGTACCAATCCATTGCGGCATGGAGATGACCGATAATCTTCGTTGATCCTCGGGATGCGACAATGGCTTGTATCAACTCTTCGTCCATAGTCAGATCGACTGTCATGAATTCTGGTGCAATTCGCAGGCCGTGCCATAAACAAGCAAGATACGATGCTGTAGTGTAGTTCGAATTCGTCGAAATAGGCATAACATGGTAGATGATTGGAGTAACTGTACTCCTCCGGACTTTAGATATGCTTTTACTGATATTTTCTGCATGTTCTGCACTTAGTTGCTTGGGTTCCACAACCATTTCGAATGCGTCGCAGCCAAATTCTAGTTCTTCAACGTCAACATATTCGGATGTAAGGTCCGATAGTTGCACTTGGACAGCACATGTGTAGTTTCTAAGTTCCAGATCGACTGAGGATAGTGGAAAGTGGCCGGGATCCAGCGTCGGCGCATCGCTTTTGGTGCTTCGGTCGTTGTTTCTCGGCGATAAGATGAGGGCCAGAAACTTGAAAAAGGTCCTTTCCGCTCTCTTCAGTGTCAGAAAAGCTGGCACAGAGCGCTGATATGCAGGTGGAACCGAAAGATGCGACGCGACCTTCTCAGAGATATTGTAGAACTCGTAATTGGAACATCGCCGGAAAACAGGCGTGCTAATGGCAAACAGTTCCCGAACCTTGGATTCATCGGTTTCCAGGTATTCACGTACACTGCGAAAATCCCGAGTGATGTGGATGACAGGATGTGACGCTGAAAATTCGCGTAAAAGAGACTGACAATTATTGTCTAAGTGAAAGCTCCCACTACAAACGATGATGGCACCTTTATTGTAAGTATGGAGTACGTCGCGTAAGATCTCCTCCTGGCGAAGGCTACGCTTTGATGATCCAAATTGTTTCCGAAATGCTGCTGTTGAGAAGCCGGTAGCAGTGTGAAATACACTCTCCATGTCGATGACCCTACGCTGACAGGTCACAGAAGCCATCATGGCTAGCGTTGCTTTTCCCGTTCCATGCATTCCAACGAGAATGATTGACGCCCTGGCATTGAAAACTCGTTGAGGCTCATACTGCGGAGGTCCTGGTGTAGACCTTGCCGAATTGGGTAGACTTCGTTGCTTGGACACGGGCGGAGATGGCGTTGGGAGTGAAACGCGTCCATCTCGCATTCTACTGTCGGCCTCCATCGTGGCAAATGAGCGTTTTGTACCGACCGTCACCGAAGTCATGGCCTTTGAACTTGCAGTTTCGCTTCTGGTTTCGAAGTATAGGCGGCCTTTAGCAACAGATGGTGTTGGAAGGCCTCCACAGTCTTAGCAAATCACGTGACATCTGCCATCCCCGCTCTTCCGGGATAAATATTTATCCTGCGACGGAAACAGTTCCCCAGCTTTCTCCACTCAGCATTACTCGGTCAGCGTCCTTGGCAAGCTATCCGAGTAAAGCATGCCTGTATGCTCGGTTTCCGATCGAGCTTCAGTTCCCTCTGCCAGCAAAGTTTTGAGGTGGTGCCGCGATATTTGAGCATTCCTTTTGCAACGAGGAGTCAGAGTGGAATCTATGCCTCCGCAAAACCAAGACAAACGCCGTTTAGTTTCACAAGATGTTCCAATAAAGCGGTTCCGGGTATCGAGAGCTTGCGATCAATGTCGGACCGCCCGAGAAAAATGTGACGGCAACCAACCCACCTGTTCGCCATGTATGGACAACAAGCGGGCCTGCACTTACACCTCGAACCCAAAAAAGCGAGGTTTACAACCTGGTTACATACGGGGTCTTGAAACAGCGCTAGCGTTTGTCTTTCAACAACATCCTGAGGTTGACATAGCAGTTTACAACCAGCTGGCACAGGAGAACACCGTATTGCTTGCACGGGGTACTAAAGAGTCAAATCAGTTGTACAAGAGTTGGACTAAGAGCAGGTTTTTCCAAGGCCTTACGAAATCCCTGGCTGGGGAACAAATAGAGGCGGGAAGAGATAGGTGCCCTACCCCAGATGATGACAGCGACATTGATACCGAGGATGCAAACTTCAACCAGGCGACACCAGGGGCCCAGTCACATCATTCAGTAAGCCAAATAAAGATACCAAAACTGAATGTTTATGTGCTAAGGTAAACAGTTTCCACCCAACAGTGACCCAAACCATGTATCAGAACAATCAGGCCGACCGTCAGCGTTCGAACTAGTTTCTCCAAGTGTGCGACAGTCCATCCTTCCTTCCGCGTTTATAACCTTACCTGCCGACTCCTGGAAACTGTTAGAGACTTACTGTACATATACACAATGCTGGTTGCCTATTGCTGACAAGTTGGAGATGCTTAAGTTGTCGTACTCGTACCCTGAACAAGGACTCGAGCTATCATCCGACATGCCTAGTTCTGGGAGTCACGCTGAAATGTGGAGCGTGTTCGCCGTAGGGTCTCTGCAGAGTGATCCTAGCACTACAAGCAACAATCTACAAGACAAATCGATATCAAGACTTTATGACGTATGCAGGCTTCTTATCCCTAACGAGCTGGGTCAGTTTGATCTTGCCCATGTCAAGGCTTTACTCAATCTTGCTGTATTTAACATCAGTAAGAAATCTTTTAGTGCCGCCTGGCGTCTTGTTGGTACGGCCTCACGAATATTTCTCACCATCACGAAGTCATCGGACATGGCCAGAACTCAGCAAAAGAACGTTTTGTCAGGTTGTTTCATACTGGACAACCTCCTATCGGCGCAATTGAAACTACGTCCATATCTCGACAAAGCTGATCTAGCTTGGATGGGGAAGATAGAAGAGGACGGAATGGAAGAATGGCAACCTTGGAATGGGCAGCTGAGATTGGGACCTTCCCGACAGCCGCCATCACCAACCTTATCACTAAGCACATTCAATGCTCTTCTGGACCTGGTCGACATACTTGGGAACGCGGCACGCCCTCAAACCGCTCCAAGTTTCCTGCATGAAATGATTGGAAGATTGGAGTTATGGAAGTCTTCACTACCACAGAAACTCGACTATATCCGAAAAGAATCAACTCCTTTGACACCACCAGCACTGCTACTTCGGTTTACCTATTGCGTGACCGCTTTGGCGTTTGTGCCTTCACAAAGTTGGTTTCAGCAAACCCTTGATGTACTCAGCACAATGCAAGCGCAGCTTGGAGCGGCAAGAGTACCTGCCATTGTTGGTTGCCTATTGCAAAGCATCAAGAAAAGCAGTTCCAGAGTTGCACTAGACCAAACAACACATGCGCGGATGGATGACCTTTTCTCATGCCTCGGAAAGCCACTTGAGGTAACGGGCGAGGGACCTGCAAACTCTCAAGAAGCACTAGAGCCCCCAGAAAGCATACTTGGAAGCGCCTCGCAGACTTTCCAGACCCCTCCTTCATCTTTCATACCGAACATCGGCGAGCCTTTTACTGGGCGTTATCCAAGACCATCCGATGCTTCCACTCATCTGGGTGGTCTTCTGCCTACAATGAATAACGCTCAAGAGGGCGACAGTCGACAGTCATTCAACCCGTTTGAATACACTATGAATGTCCTTATGCCTGAGCCCCATGATCCTTATGATGCATTGATATCTGGGGATCTGGGTAACTTCCTTGACGACTTTGCTTCAGAGCATGGTGCGAAGAAATTACAGCATCAACCTCAATTTATGGAGAACCTCGGGTTTTCTTCTGAGGTCAGCATGGCCGACCTGCTAGCGGCAGATCCTACTCGATTCGTGTCTACAGATCCGCGCTCAGTTCAAGATGATGGTCAAACTTCTTCACAGCTTCCATTCAATACATTTTACGAGGCTGGTTAGACTTGTCAATATTTGAAAACATAATTCGGACACAATTATTGGCCCGTCATCGGAACTAGCTTACGCCAGACAGATGTTATCAATAACAGCTGAGATGGAAACTGGCTGTTTGCAGATTAAATTTGCGACACTGGTATCTTAACGATTGTGAACGGACATAAAAGGAGTGAGCATAGTCCGCATTTGTTACAAGCGTGAAAAGCTAGGCCCCCGGCTGGAGTTGGTGTTCTCTGGCCCCATTCTATCCTGCATACTCGTGGATGTCAGTATGCCGCGTTGCACGCCCTCAAAAAGCCCCAAGTCATGTTGCAGCTTTTCCCAAGATACTGCAGCGCGTTCTGCCAGCTCTTCGACCACGGCTTCATCTCTCCTGTTCATTGCTCGGTTGAACAGCTCCATACTGACCCACCCTTCATAGCCAATCTTATTGATGATGGCATGCGCGACATCTATAACTGGCATATATGCTCCATGTGCTGTTTCCCCATAGAAGAGCCTACAATTTCTGCTCCATGACATTAGAGCAGGTTGGTCCGCATTGTAAAATTCATGACCGGGTATCAGGGGCCGCTCCAGCCGTTCTCCGTCAGTAATCTGAACAAAGAAGACTTTCTCTCTATGCGGCTTGATTTGTTCAACAAGCCGTTGTATCGAATCACTCAGCGCCTTCTCTGCATCCAAAGCTTTTCCTCCCGCTGAAGTAGGATCTGCGTATAATGTTCCAAGGATGTGGAAGGTATCGAGGCAGATGCCAAAGTTGGTTCGGTCGACTCGCGATATGATGTCCCAACAGGTTTCCCATTTGTTCACATGCGTACTCCAACACAGACTTTCGTACGCAATCCGAATGATTGGCGACTGTTGCAGACCGAGATCGGCAACCTCCCGGAGGTCGCTGACAATGAGTTTTGTGTCTGAGGAGGTTTGATCTGACGGGAGAAAGGTTGCAGGAATTTGTATTATATCCGTCTGAAGGACTTTCGCAAGCTTCATCCAAAGCTTCATCTCTTGGATTCGCTCTTTGTGCTTTTGCCTGTCCAGCAGGCCATCGTAGTGCAGAAATGGCTGAAGACAGATGATTGTGAGACCCAGAGAGGAGCAGAGGTCTCGAACAGACGCAGCGCCTGCCAAAAGAGCGGAAGGGGAGTCAGAGCCAGAGTGGTCGACTAGGTCTTCGTAGAAAAGCTCGATGCCTTCTATTCCATGCTTAACAGCCATAGAAAGCTTGTATTTGAGGCTGTGGCCGGCATAGCATCGACCTAGCGACATGGTCGCAATACCAAGACGGCATGGCATATTTACGGACCTGATTGTAAAACACTGATAATGTGGGGTGAGTGCACTGAGAGTGGTAGGAGTATGATTGTTCGTCGATTGTGCCTCGTCGACAGGACGAATTGTTTCGAAGAAATAGAAGATCAAGTGATGTAACCCGTCAAGACAATCATCTCTTGATATATCCACATAGCATGCACGATTACACCTTGGTAACCATTCCTTCAACCAGCATCTCGCTCTAGACTGCACATCCCTTCTTCCTCCCCACACACAGTTAACATTAACCCGCTACCCACCATCTTGCTCTTATCCCCGACAGTATCCGATTTATCCAGCAGAGAAACAGGGCTCAACTAGCCTTCTGCATCCGTGGCATACCGTCATAAGAACAGATCTACTGGTATGCGTATGCAGTGTATATGTGCAGGGAGGTGACGCACAGCCAGCACTATGCTTGGCAGCTGACGTCGCGGAAAAGAATTTACACCCGACGTTACTACGCGTTGTTCGGGTGCATTTCGGCAGATCTTCTAGAGACCCCTTGGGGTGCCCCATTGTGCAGGGTCTGCAGATAGAACCGGGTTGGTGGGGGCTAAGTTGGTTTCAGGAGATATTTCCTTGGATCCGGGGAAAGTGGCAGATTCATGGCGGAGAAGCGTTGACGTGTACATTTGCATGGGCTGTGCTGGATCCTGGAGTTTGGAGTTGAGATTGGTGGCGAAGATTCACTTTCTCCACGATCCGTCTAGGACGTCACATCTAGCGACTTTGACATTGGGTTTACATGGTAATAAGTAGATCCAGTGATGAACTGTTTATTTGTGTAATACTGCTGCATTTCCTATGATACAAAGCTCTTCTCTGGTTCCTGCAAACTAGGCTAACTTCTAAGCTACCATCACGCGCTCGTCTGTCATTGCCTTCTCGTCGCGAGTCGTCAGATTCTCATCCTCTTGTTCCTTCATTACATCCAACAGAATACCGTGCGCCTTGAATGCTGGCTTAATTTCGAAAAGATCGTCCATGCGCTCGAGCGGAATACCCTTGGTTTCAGGGATAAGGAAATAGCTGTGATACGTTAGCTCATGCCCTGCATACCAAAATTTCATCCATGGTGACTTACACAAAGGGAATAGAGAGTAGCATGAGCGATGCGAAGAACATGTATACACCATATCCCATGGTGCTAAACATCTGAGGAGTGAATCTCGAAATGATAAAGTTCCAGAACCAGTTGTTCGCCGCGGCGAATGCCTGACCCAGAGACCGAGTCTGTTGGCTGTACATTTCCGAGTTGATGACCCAGGGGGTACCGTTCCATGAAGGAGTATAGAAAGCAGTCCAGAGGTAGAAGAAGAAGATCGCACTAATGCCTCCTGGGGAGATCTGGCCGGATGCGGATTTGTTTTTGGTGGGATCGGCAATCTTGATGTAGGCAGCAATGTACCACATGCAGAGAGAGCCTCCTAGACCACCGAACATGAGAAGCTTTGTGCGACCAAGATGGTCAATCATCCAGATGAGCCAGACAAAAGTCATCGATGTCTTGACTACTCCAAAGATGCCCGTGGTGAGGAAGCTTTCGGTAACGCCTAAACTACTAAACACGGTGGGCGAATAGTAGTTGATGGCATTAATGCCAGATCCGTTCTGCCAGAGGAAAAGTAAGCCGCCAAGGCAGACACGCCATAAAACCTTGCGTTGCTTGAGCGCGAGGAATGGCTTCCAAAAACCTGGACCAACTGTGACTCTGTCATGTTCTAACTGGTGGTCAATGGCTTCGACCTCTTCTAAAATGTAATGATGATCCTGAGGTAGTTGGCGGAGCCAGCAAAGATCCTTGAGCGCCTGCTCACGCTTTCCTTTTGTCAAGCACCATCGTGGCGATTCAGGCATCCAGAAAGCGCCGAGCAGCAGGCATCCCGCCGGAATGAGTTGGACTGCAAACGGGATGATCCATTGCTTGTGCGAAGGCGCCATGGTCTCCTGAAGACCGTAGTTGATCCAGCTATGTCTTTGTTAGCTTTACAGCTCATGAGTGTATCTAAGAGAGATGACAACTCACAATCCGACCAGGCCGCCTACTTGCCAACCGAGCTCGTAAATACCAACCAATCTTCCACGCACCGCTGGCGGCGAAAGTTCAGAGATGTAGATGGGAACCATGTTGCTGCAACCACCAACACCCAGACCGGCCAGTACACGGCCGCCGATGATCAGACCAAGACCTCTCTCTCCATTGGCACCAAGCATCATACCAGCACCCAGCATGAACTATATAACACCTTTCAGTCAGCGTCATGGACAACAGCTTCTTTTGTGATGGTGACTCACAACCAGGACCCAGAGGATGAGCGACTTCCTTCTTCCAATGTAGTAACTTGACACGTACGCGCCGAACGCGCCAAAGAAAGCACCCGCTTGGTACACGGAAACAATATTGGCCTTTGTAGTGTTGAGTTCTGATTTGTCCATCTCAGCGAAGCGGAACTCCTCTACGAACGAAGGAAGAGCCAGTGTCGTGCCAATGAAGGCCGAATCATAGCCGATCATGCAGGCTGCCCATGATGCTACAGATGCTGCTGCGTAGACTCGCCAGTTGTACACAGCTTTCGGGGTCGGCCGGTCTTCGACGAGAGTTAGTAAACCCATGGTGAATTTGCTGTCTGACTTGGCTTGTTGACACCCAAAGACCTGCAAAACGCAGACAGTGTGGGTGAAGGGTGAGAATGGTGTTGCTAGCCAAGCAGGTGGAGGTGGCAAGGAGAGCGAGGCGTCGAAAGGAGATGACTTGAGCAGATTAGAGATCGACCTGCATCTATAGTTATACCCCAGGCGAAGAGCAGATCCGAAGCACGTTGCTTTGCGGAGTAGTGTGTGGAGAAGACGCCACAATCCCGTGGAAATGGAAGCTAAGATGAATTCAAGGAGAAATCGGTATCACTTGATTGGTGGTGCTGGTTCGTGGGAACTGAAATGGATGACCTGGCCCGGATGAATCATTGAATACGTCTGCATAGGACCCGGCAATGGTGCGATTTCGCGGGGAAAACGCACGTTTAGGCCCCGCCCAAACTTGTTCATCAAACCTCGAATTTTCACGCCCATGATGCCGAATTAGGAAATGCTAGTATTACCCAGGTGGTTGACGTTAGTGCAGAAGCCGGAAACGCATTTATACGCGAGGTTTAGCGGCCGTTGTCGCTCTGTTGATTGGACAGGCGTCAGGAGAACATCGGCCCGTAGTTGGGACCTCCACACATTGACTTGCCACTTCTTCCGGTCCTGAAGCGCATCGGATGTGGGTTGTTGGAGCTAAGCAGTATGCATAGTGATCTGAATCGAGTAGTCGTCTTGATGAAAAAAAACGTAGCACCTTTGGTCCAGCAGGTTAAGCAGATTTAATCATCCCAGACTCCACTTTACGTTATCAACTTCTTATCAACACTTTTGCGCAAGTACTTATCCACTTTGCATTGCTTCATGTGAGGTCCATTGCGCAGTAAAAAACTGTAATTATCTCAAGGCAATCCACATATCACTCTGTTCTTGAGCAGCAGTTTCTCATATCCATAATGTCGACCGAAACAACAGCACCAGATGTATCCCAGACCCAGCGTCATGGTTACCTCTTTGGCTATCCAATAGCACACTCTATGTCGCCTCTACTACACAAGACAGTGTACGATGGACTAGGACTAGACTGGGCGCAGTATCCCCTAGAATCAACAGACATGTCCCTCTTCCTGGAACTAATTAAGCATCCACAATTCTACGGTAGGCAGCCTGGACACGGATGATGTGTACCCCAATTGAAGTCGCCTATTCTGACTTTCCCTACAGGTGCTTCAGTAACTATGCCACACAAGGTCGCCATTCTGCCTCATCTCGACGGCCTAACAGAAGAAGGCCGCGACGTGGGTGCCGTCAACACACTCTTCATCCAGCAAGACCCTTCAACAGGAAAAAGGCGGTACATGGGCACTAACACGGACGTCATTGGCATCCGTGACGCCTTTGCATACAACGTCGACGCCTCCAAGTATGAAAATAGGCCTGCTCTTGTCATTGGCGGTGGGGGTGCAGCAAGAAGTGCAGTCTATGCGTTGAGAAAATGGATGAAGGCCAGCGCAATATATCTTGTAAGTACTCATTTCAATGCTTTATACAGAGGCAGATTTGTCTGACTTTCCAACGCAAAACAGGTCAACAGAGATGCTTCTGAAGTTGCCGCGGTAATCAGCGAATGCAACGCCCGCGGCTACGGCGACTCCCTCATTCACGTCTCAACTCCGGCGCAAGCTGAATCCCTCCCCGGTGTTGGTGCAATCGTCTCCTGCGTGCCCAACTTCCCACCCAAGACGCCAGAGGAGCATACTGCACGCGCGGTGCTAACCACTTTCTTGCGCAAGTCACACAAAGGCGCGCTGCTCGAGATGTGCTACCATCCGACAACGTGGACAGAGATTGCGGATCTAGGCAAGAATGAAGGGTGGCAGATTGTGCTGGGAACTGAGGCGCTGATTTATCAGGGCTTGGAGCAGGATCGGTATTGGACAGGGAAAGCAGTGAGTGAGTTGCCTGTAGGACAGGTGCAGGAGGTGATTGCGAGGAAGTTAAATGAGGCGAGGTTGTAGTAGGCGTTGATGGATAACTTCTAGACTTGTACAAAAAATAAGAAATGACAACCAATTAATAATATTCTATGATTGGTATTCGATATGCAAATTGATCTATACGCCCGGCCGCGAGTAATCCAGATTGCGGACTCGCCTCCAGACCTCCCTTACGGTCCTTTCCTGGCTCTGACGCCCTGTTTCTGTTGCTGACGGCCCTGCAGGTCTGTTGTGCTCAAGTTAGTTTTCTTAACAACATAGTATGGA